>JABSTQ010009283.1:0-215634 GCA_013358835.2 Ixodes persulcatus | reverse complement strand
GCGCAGTAGACTAGAGGTTGGTTCAGCAGTGTTGCGGAGTTGCCACTCCGGAGTTGGAATGATTCCGGAATCATTCCGCATTTTCGCGACCCCGGAATAGAATGGAATGGCGGCAACCTTGAGGGAATGGAATGGGAATGGAATTAGATGCCTTTTGCGCGGAATAGAATGGAATGGAATGGGCCTGGTTCTTTATATTTTTTTTATTATTTATTTATAATATATATATATATATACAGGGTGTTTTTTTTTACTGCACCAAATTTTTAAAAAAAGGGGGTAAAACTTTTATGAATGCGGTTTTCACTGCGTGTTATATGGCTTGGCGGACATAGATGGGAATATAACTATCACTATTCTCAAGCTAATTAACCAAAATCCATTAATTAACTTTTTAATTACTGTAATTAGGATATATGTTTATATTACAAACCTTTGAGGCAGTCATATGCCAACACTGTTCCATTTTGTAGAATTCGCGTAATGTGCCTGTGTTCCAAGATATCTGCCCCCGAAGTTTTTACTAAATCCGACTTTTTCCACTCATTCGGCAAACCCACGAAAGTGGCCACTATAGCCGGACTTTGCTACATTAGCCGGATAAAAGTGCAAACTTCGTGGACGAATATCGCGGTACACAAGCTGGTTACGCGAATTCTACAAAATGGAACAGTCTTGGCATATGACTGCCTCAAAGTTCGTAATATAAACATTTATCCTAATTAAAGTAATTAAAAAGTTAATTAACAAATTTTAGTTAATTAATCTGATAATAGTGATGGCTATATTCCCATCTAATGTCCGCCGAGCCATATAAACACGCAGTGAAAGCCGCATTCATAAAACTTTTGCCCCCTTTATTTAAAAATTTGGTGCAGTTAAAAAAAAACACCCTGTATATATATATATATATATATATATATAATATATATATATATAAATATATATATATATATATATATATATATATATATATATATATTTCTTTTTTGGAAAGGGGGGGGGGGGGGGTTACGTTAGCTCTACCGAGCCAGTCAGCGAGTCAGTTGTTCAGAAATAAAATGAATACAAAAAACAAGCGTCAAAGCAAATAGCAGGGGGGGGGGGGGTGTCGACGGTGGCGCCTTTCACGGACGCGCTGGCGACGGGCTTCACTGCTGTTACACGAGAGCGAAACAAGAAATCAAGCACCATGCTTGTCTTGCTTTTTTTTTTTTTTATGGACGGCATATAGAAAGCACGCGCGCGCACTGAGATCTGAGGGTGGGGGCGACTCATAACTCGCAGAGCTCCGATAACTCTTTGACTCGCGCGCCGCCGAAATATGATCAGTTATTTTCTTATAGTTCGAGGAGCGTTGTTTAACAGGTGGCCAACTCTGCTGCCTTCCACGTTCATTCGCGCGCACTCCTTTGAAGTGCGAAATCTGGGTTAGCTTTGGCATTAAAACAAAGCGAGATTCACTTCTCTCCTCTCCTCTTGCGCTGTGCTCCAACGCTTGGTTTTTATACTGCATTTTTACGTGTGAGTCCGCCTTTTACTTTGTCTTAGTTCCGATGCTGTTTTCTGTGTTATATTTTTTACTCAGGTGGGTTAGGGCTACAAGCAAGCTAGTCGATTCCCGTTCATTTTCTTTGACTTTAGTCTCTGCATACTTTGTTTCACCTTACAATGGACCGCTGCGGACGCTACGAGTCACCCCAGGCAATCCAGCACCGTGAGCTTAGTAAAATCGGTGCTTTTTTGGGCCATTTAGCTTTTTTATTTTTCAATTGTCTTTGCGTTTGATAATGTCAGCTTTCAGTTGCTTATGCCGGCAACACAACAGGTTGGGCAGTATCGTATTTCAGCAACACATTTCGTATCAGTATTTCTGTAACGCAATACATTTGTTCACCAGATATTCTGTATCAAATACATGTGGAATGTTTCTTTTTATCGCGATACAATCAGGATAAAATGTATTTCGTTACATTTCTTGAAAAATACCCCCCCCCCCCCCCCCGAAAAGAAAATACAAGTCCGAACGCCTTTTTTTTATTATTTCTGAGGGCATTAGGGTCAAGGAGATATTGGTGCATTGTTACTATGCTGAGCAAGGTTCCTTCCGAATTTACAAATTATTTTTCTCTTCTGAGAAATGTTGCGTAGTCGGGACTCGAAACAGGTAGCGTGCCAGGAGTTGAGTCGGAGCATCTTCTACCGCAGGTCCCTAGGTAGGAATTGCATGAGTCATTGTTTACTAGCACTCAATGCCCGCTTCTAGTTAGTTAGACCCTTGAGAAATAGCAAATCAAAGAAAGTGTTGCTTGGCCTGTGGCCGAGTAGGTGAGTCACAGTCCGCTGCAACAAGAGTCTGGCGGTGGTTGACTTGAAATAGTAGGATGACTGAAGTAGTGAAATTCAACACATATCTGGATTCTGAATGCGTCTGGGCCTGTAATATTGCACCGCTCAAGGGTACGTCATCAGTCGACGTGAACGCGACCCGCTGCTCTGGTGATCCGATAACCAGGAAGGAGGCTAGACTAGGCCTCGCTGTGCCAACCCAGACCTCGTACACCTGCGACTCGTCTCGAGCGCGCTGCTTCTCGGAGAGCTCGCACCTGTGCCGGCCGTCTCAGGTCGCAATCCACGAGGTCTTTGTTTGGATGATGCTAGACGAAACTTGAGGACTGCCATTCGTGCGTTGGAGGCGGAGGGTCGGCACGAAGGACCGTCACAACAGGGATGCCACCGTATCGATTTTTCAACCGTAACAAAAGATAAGACATGTGCTCCAGGATGCTTAGGTGGTCCCTGGCCCGTAGCCAGGATTTTGTTTCGGGGGGGAGGGGGGGGGGGGAATACCCGCCCGTGACAAAATGCAGTATGAGGGGAGGGGGGAGAGGAGGTCCCAGCAAAATGGAAGATTTCGGGGGGGGGGGGGGCCGGGCCCCATGCCCCCCCCCCCCCCCCTGGCTACGTGCCTGGGTGGTCCACTATTCTTGAAAATTCCAAATGCAACTGCCTACATGATCTTCAACGAGGTCACCTACAACGAAAGTACGTATTGTCCTTTCATACAGAAGCGTGGGAAAGTTTCATGTTCAAGGCAACACCCATAGATTAAGAACACTAGTTCATTCCACCGTGACGTCATGTGATCAGTGTTGACTGGGGCGCCCTTAATGGAGAGGGGAGTGGTGATGTTATGATGGAATATATCTAGAGGTCGAAGTCTTTTCTCATCACTCGTCAGACAGACACGATGCCAGGGAAGGGACCGCGGTCAATCCTTGATGGAATGTTTTTTTGAGCCCATTGAAAACTCCTCACCGTCGGAACCACTACCTTCAAGGCGAAGTGCCAAGCCTGCAGGGTAGTAATTTTGGGACAAAAAACTTCCACTTCATACTTCAAGCCTCATTTCAGTTGCCGTCTCAAAGAAATTTGAAAAATGTATTGCATTATCAGTATTTGTACTTCTACCCCTAAAATGTATTCATGTATTTGTATTTCCAAAGACTTTTTGCATCTTTTTAAAATGTATTTTCGATAGTATCGAGATGCATTTTTACAGATGTATTTGAGTATCAGTATTTTAGCTACTATTTTCATCTGTCCCAGTATTTGTATTTCCAAATAATGTTTTTTAGTATTTCTGCCCAACCCTCTAACACAATGTAGCTGTCAAGTGCCTTTTTTTACGTTTAGGAATTAGAGGAATGGAATGGAACGATTCAGCCATTCCAGGAGTGGGAATGGGCCCAGCGTCCCCATTCGTAGGAGTTGAAAGGAATGGAATTTTCGAAAACCCTAATTCAACGGAATGGAATTGGAATGGAATGGCGGTGCCCATTCCCCAACACTGGATTGTTGCACTATCTCTCCACGGGGAGCGGTGCCGCCGGGGCCGAGATGCGCTCCGATAACAAACCGAAACTTAAAAACCCGCCGAATTTGTGCGATTTTTCAGAAAGCCGTAAAATGCTTCGCGTGACTTCTATCGTTCTGCAGTTTGTTGATTTAGTGTTTTTCGATGATGCTGAGCAATTTTCTATTTCAACCATGCCCTTAAACACAACATTAAAAGAGCTAATTACGCAAAAATAATTAACAACTTAATTATCCCGGACTTTAATCATTTTCCTAAATGGGTCCCTGGCCCAGGACTAAAACGCCACAAGCCTTTTTTCGCTGCGATGAGTAGTTTTCGCTGGAGCGATTTGGCCTGCGTTCTCTGAAACACCCTGTATATAGACCGACACGCTGTTTACAAACAAGCCCGCGTTTGCCCACACCAGGTGTGGGCACTGCGCGTGCGCAGAAACCGAATTCGCGTGAAGTGAAGCGTCTGTGCCTGCGCAGTGCCGTCGACAGCGCCACCGCAGCTGCGTGACGTCAGGGCCGCGTGCCGATCTATACCGGGTGTCTTTTTTTTTATTCTTACATATTTGTTTTAAAAAACACCGTGAAACCTACACTTATGCGGTTTGTGCGAGTGAGTTATACGCCCAGGGGGACATAACGGGGTGGCTAATCTTTGTGATAAGTCGGCTAATTAATTAAAATTCACTAATTAACTTTTTATTATTAAAAATAGACATATGGTTCCAATTAGAAACTTGCTGAGCGACGTTTTAAAACCCCTAGATCAGTAATTTTTATAAAAACTTTGAGCACGTGAGAAGCGTAGTAGTGCACTTAAGTTACCACTCGTGGAGCAGGTACAACGCTGGGGCTAGATAAGACACGGAAAAATTGCGCGGGCGCCTTACCGAAACCGCTAGCCTTGTACCTGCTCCACGAGTGGTAACTTTAGTGCACTACTACGCTTCTCACGAGTTCAAAGTATTTCTGAAAATTATCTATTTATGGGTTTTGGATGACGCTCAGCAAGTTTCTAATTGGAACCATACGTCTATTTTCACTAATTAAAAAGTTACTTAGTGAATTTTAGGTATTTGCCGACTTATCGATAAGATTAGCCACCCACATAATGCCCCCCTGGGTGTATAACTCACTCGCACAAACCACATAAGTGTAGCTTTCATGGCTTTTTTTTTAAACAAATCTGCAAGAATAAAAAAAACACCCTATATGTATATATATATATATTGTAAACGAAGAGGGGAGAGTGGGATTAATGAATTTTTGCAGTAAAGCAAGGAGGAAAAAAGTAAGCTGGCGAAAAAAAATTATATGCAAGGTGTTTTCTTTTTAAGCTTTACAGATGTGTTTTAAAAAAAAGCCTTGAAGGTTACACTTATGAGGTGTGTGCAGTTGAGTTGTACGGCCAATGTGGGTGACTAATTTTTACAATAAGTTAAATAATTATTTACAATTTGTTAATTAAATTTTAAATTATTTAAAATAGACATATGATCCTAATTAGAAACTTAGTGAGTGTCATTGAAAACTACTAAATCATACCTTGTTAGCACGACTTGAAGCTCGTGGGAAACTCGGGGGCGCGCCAAAGTTACCACTCGTGAAGCAGGCGCACAGCTAGCAGTGGCAGAATGCGGTTGATAGGATTATCATCGCGTTCCGCCACTGCCAGCTTTGCGCCTGCTTAACGAGTGATACATTTGGCGCGCCCCCAAGTTTCCGACGAGCTTCAAGTTGTTCTAAAAAGAGTTGATTTAGTGGTTTTGATGACGCTCAGAAAGTTTCTAATTGGAACCATATGTCTATTTTCACTAACTTAAAAGTCAGTTAACAAATTGTAATTATTAGTTGACTTATTGCAAAGATTAGCCACCGACATAATGTCCCCCTGGCCGTATAAATAACCTGCACTAACCGCTTAAGTTTAACTTTCACGGCTTTTTTTAAACAAATCTTTAAACCTTTAAAAAAACTACTTGTATTTATATATACAAAACACTGCCCATATTAGATATTCTTTTCTTTTTGATATAGCTATTTTCTTTATCAGAAGGTTTCGAAGCATTAAATAAAAATTTCATGGTACAAATAATAATCTTCAAAAAGGTAAAGTGTCAACTAGAACATAAATATGAACGCACAAATTATAAAAAGGATCAAACACAAGCAGAGGTGTGTTGGTTCCTTTCTATACTTACTATGTTCGAGTTTATGTTCTAGATGACACTTACAACTAGCATGTACCGACTAGCTCAAGTTGAGACTGTACTTCGAAAGGGTCTGGATGCCATATTAGAGCCGGCTATTATCTAGCGGTGGACTTGGCTATATTACATTAACTTCTATTTAAAAGTGACAATGAGGAAAAACACTTGTTAACTTAATCCATGCAATGCACAAGGCACTAAAAACGCGAATGTGCTTCTTTTGTGCCATGCTTTTTTTCTAATTCTCAAAATTACATGAACACGAAACGTAAGCGTCTTTCTGCTTTTTTATCGGCACAAAATATGGTTACATGAATTGAGTGTTTGGCTTGCTGGATATTGATTAGATAGTTATACGTACTCATTTTTTTCCCGTTTCAAAGGTCAAGCAGCTGTGTTCAAGCATCTGTATGGAGGTGTTTTTTTTATGAAATCTCTTCCGAAGTCTGATAACGGCAAGATCCTGAGACAAGACCTCAAAACAAAGGTTGTCCATGAAATAGAGAAGTTGAAAAAATAGTTGAGCTTTTCAGACTCCACAAGTTATACGAAAACCAGGACGTCACCTGCGATAAAGGTGTTTCTGTATTTCACTTGTAATAAACAAGAATAAAGAAAAAAGCACGAGTTAATTCTTATGTTTGTGAGTTGGCTTCAATTTAAAACTAGATATGATAAAACGAAATTTTATTTATGTAATATAAAATAATTTGTCTTTGATGAAGTTTGCCTTTGATGATATAGACGGCAAGACTATAGAACACACAACAGACTTATTAAGGCCGGGATATCACGTGAAGACTTGCGTGAGATAGTTGTGCTTGACAAATTTTCCTTCCACTTCCACTTTTCACTTCTACTTCCTAAATGTTTAAAAGCACCAACACGTTCAAATAATACAAGTTAAAAAAAGTTCTCACATCTAGAAAGAAAAAAATACCATTACAATTTTAATTTTTGGGTATTAATTTAGCTATTATAACATACAAGCATATGGGCAAGTGATGCCGCAAAAGTAAATTTGTAATGCGTTTTCGACTTTTTCGTTTCAAAATATATCTGTTTCACATACAGTACTTACTTTTACGTCTGAGAACATGTGTATCTAAAGTACTATTCAGCAGCCCCTAAGGGCTTGCATTAGAAACTAGTTAACTGTTAAGTGCGTTATACCCTCGCTGTCAATGGCAAATGAGGGTGCAGTTTTAAGTATCCGTAGGGCTCTTTCAGATTAAATATTTAATTTTTAAATACCCTTTATAGATCAGAAGCAGTCACCTTTTTTTGTAACTTTAAAAAAGGTTTATACGTACAGACAGGGGACGGGATGTGTTACCCCGCTCCCTGTCTTTATGTATGAAACTATTTCTAAAGTTACATCATTACCAACGCCCTCATTAACAGGAACACATGTTTTAAAGCATGAAATGCTTTTTAACGAAATCGCCCATTCCCAAAATGTGTCCGCTCTCCCGTGCGTGCATTTTCCGCACAATTTAGCGTGGAAATTGACGTCACGTGGCCTAACGTAACGTGAGCTAAACCTAGTGGGGAAAATTGACGTCACGCTAAATTTAGCGGGGAAATTTACGTCTCATACGATCTAAACACCAATTTTGTTTCCCTGCTAAAACTAGCGCTAGAATTGTGGTCATGTGACCCATACGCCAATCTAGCTTCCCCGGGTTTGGGGGTCGGGTTGTGCGGACCTCTGCCGAGGAGGCCCGCACAACGGAAAAAAAAAATAATAATAAAAATACTGGAAAAAAAATCCTGATTGGCTGAGACTGTCTGTATTGGGCGGTTTCAGATCGGATCGAGCGACCACGTCCGGTCGACATTTTTTTTTTATTTTTACCAAAAGATATATTTTACTTGCTGTGCAACCGCAAGAACATATGCAAACTTTTTTTGCGGAAAATAAAATTTCTCTTTTTGTGACTTGAATGAAACCGTCCCTCTGGATATTTATAAAAGAAAAACTGTAGTCGCCTTATGTTTGATTTTTTTTTGTGCAGAGACTGTACAAAAATAAAAGGAGGTAAACATGTATTATCGATTGCAAAGCAATTCAAAGCTTTTTGAATTCGGATCTTAACAACTGGAAATTCAAATTTTTTAACATGATTTGGACGTGCTTGTTCAATATTCGCATTAATTGTCATTGAAATTGAAAACGATAATCTTTCTAACACAACACACTGAAATGTTGACAGGTTCCTGATTTTGCAATAATTGAAAAATCAGTTGAAAATGAAGGCCATAATAATGTTTCTTCTAGTTTTCACAGGACAAGGCTCGAAATATGTCCTATCAGGCCCTTCAAAAATGCTTTGCAATATTTTTGTATTTTTGAATTTACTGGGCGCTAAATATATAGAATTGCCATAACGGGAGTAGAAAAAGATAGGACGTTGCCGATTTCAAACAAGGGCAGAAAAAGGTCGAAAAATGTTGGAGGTCAGTGAAGAGAAAGTAATGTGACAGGAGTTCGTGAAAAATAAGAATTCATAGAAAAGATTAGAGCTCAGTTTGAAGCACAAGTCAAGAATCTAAACACAGATTTTTCGGATCAGTGAATTTCGGAGCCTACAATTCGTAGGGAGGCTGCGCTGCTTACGACCAAGTTTAAATAGTCATAAGAAAGAACACATGTTTAAAGTGGTATTGTTGAAACTAGTTTACATTATCAAGATCCCGTGCGCACATTCGGAGCTTGTCGCGCGCATTCTTTCTTTCGGACGTTCACCTGAGTCAGTCACGGCGCTCTCCTGGCACTCCGAGGAGGAACATTTTTATCCCGTTTGCCTGTAGCGATCACAGTTGGTTTCTTCTCGGTGTCACCGCAAGCTCGCGACCTCGATCTGCTTTTCGCAGCCATAGGAGACTTTACTTACAAAAATATATCTTATCTGCGTCTACTGTTCTTGCTAAACAGCTGTGGTGGCGAAGTGTCGGATCGCGTACACTGCCACAAGTGACAGGACTGAATTCCGCGCACACCAGAAACAGAGTACCACTCCTTTGCTTTCATGTCCCTGAACGCTTTGAATTCAGCTTTCGGGAGGTGGATTTGTTTTACGTTCGGCAGTTTAGTGTTCAGTGGGGCAACCGTCTCTGACGCCGGGATCACCGACGTGGTGGGCCGTCGGAGGTTGTACAACTTTGCCTGGTGCTTGACACGACCCCCGATTCCATCACTCGCACTCTTGCCAAGTCCAGTCGCGGAAAAAATCCACTTCGCTGACGTGTACTTGTTGCTCTACAGCCCGTGTAGTTGGTATTTGTTCTTAAAGTGACTTGCTGCACCATCACTGACGTAGGTCACATGAGCATACCCAAATTGAATTTCACGATTCTGCAAACCGTTGTCATAAAAATAAAGTTACAAAGAATCTCGTCCAATCGCAGTTTTCTTTTTGCGTTGTGCGGTGATCGCCACGGTCAGCGGTACCTTTTAACCTGCATAGATCGTTTTACTCGATGGCCAGAGGCCATAACAATCGAAAACATCTCTGCAGAAAAAGTCTCGCATGCATTTGTACACATGTGAATCAGCCGGTTTGGGGTACCAGCAACTGTTACGACAGATCGAGGACGACAATTTCAGTCAGCTCTTTTCAGAAAGTTGTCTCAGCTTCTGGGCGTCACTCACATCAGTACCACTGCCTATCATCCTACATCCAACGGACTAGTAGAGAGATTTCATCGCCAGCTTAAAGCATCTCTAAAGGCTAGTGGGTCGGCTTCAGGATGTACTGAAATTTTGCCTCTTGTCCTACTGGGCATTAGAGCCGCTTTCAAAGCCGATATCGAATGTAGCGCTGCTGAGCTGGTATACGGCATGCCTCTTCGACTGCCAGGCGAGTTCATTCACCCTTCCGAACAGCTTGAAATACCGGAAGTTATGGATTACGCATCTCGCCTTCGTACAACAATGCAACAACTCAGACCTTCGGTAGACCGCAAGCAAGCCACCGCTAAAGTGTTTATAAGCCCAGACCTCCATACCTGTTCGCACGTCCTCGTACGACATGACGCGGTGCGAAAACCGTTACAACCACCTTATGACGGCCCCTTCAAGGTACTCCGACGACATCCTAAGTACTTCACGCTGCAAATTAACAATCGAGAAGAAAATGTCTCATTGGATCGTCTCAAACCCGCCTATCTCGATACCAGCGCGGCCGGTAAACAATGCGCACCACAACCAGTCATCACGTGAACGAACAGACCAAAAACCGTCCGATTTTCAAACTCTCCCGCCGCCCAACCCGCACACCATCTCGAAGCTTGTCCGGACTACGCTTCTCTTCTAGGGGGGGAGCTAGTGTAGGGACCCATTTGCACGGTGCGCATAGAAGACAAGAAGGACAAGCGCGTGCCGCGGGACCAGAAGGAGCTCGAGAGGCGGAACGACCGGCGTGACATAATAAGCTCTCTGTGATCGCAGCTGCCGTTCATGGATTCCGCACATCTAATGTAAATATTGTAAAATATTGTAGATAGAGTAATAAAGAGTTAAGTACCGCGTACCTGCAAGAGAATATTTGTCTTGCTTATCCAGACGCCTGTTTCCTGGCTCATTTTGCAGCGGCCGCCATTAGTGGCTTATTCATTGGCAACACGTTTTCCAATTCTTTGTTTGAATTGTATAGGCCAGCTAAGCACAATTTCGTCTGTTGCTTAGGTAAATTTATTCTTTTTAGTAGTAAATCTTGTGTTGATACTTTTGTCAACTTTACCAGCTCTTATAAAGTTACACACGGAATCTTAACTCAAGCAGGATATCGGCATCACAAAACAAGAAATTAGTTACGAGGTTCTGAATGAACCTCGTAACCTTGTCTTAGCAATGCAATGCCGGCGGCAGTTGTAAATGTTTCATCTTATTGCGGTGTTGACTTGTACTGTCCTTTTGCACATTATGGTATAATCATTTCGCGATTATTATTAGCATATTAGTTCAAACATTTTAAAATTAGGGAAACTTGCCTCACCATGATATACAGCAGTGAGTTCGTTTCTTTTACTCACTTAAGTTGTATAACTTCTTATCACACATGTATGTATTGAAAGAAAAAATACTCACAATAATTGTCTTGTTTGCTAATGTCTTCAAGCATTCCTCGATTAATACTGATGCAGAGCTATTTCTAACGTTGAAATCTGGAAGCGGCGAGTGTACCAATCAGGTTCTCAAGGCGAGCTGCCATTTTTGCGGTGTTTTCTCCTGACGAAAAAAAACCAAGATATTAGACATTTGACTAAGAACCCCGAGACTGGGACGTGAAGGGACGGGCAAACACAAAGTTTCGTAGTGTTCGTCCGTCCCTTCTCGTCCCAGTCTCGGAATTGTTAGTCAAATCTTTAACCACCACCAGATTGTTTTCGACCTAACCTTTTGTTCATTAAGATATTAGAGCAGGTTTTAAAAAAAAAAACATGGTAGGCCGTACATAATGTCACTGGTATTGTTGTTCAATAAGATGGGATTACTGAAATTAAAGGCGTTGTCTTTATCATTTTACTCTTATGAAATAGCGTCATCACCAAGACTGTAATTTTCTATTCACCATAGTTATATTTTTGGTGCATAAATGATCAGGTATTTATGCGCACAAAAGATGCAATATATAATAAGAAATCTGAGTGAGACAGTAATGTTCTTCTCAAAGAAATGCACTTTTTTCACAAATCTGTGTTCAATTAACTCTAAGAAGGGGATTCCACTTTTAATGTAAATCCTTCGTAGGTAAGTTGGAAACATACTACTCGCCCCAACGCCATGGTACATCCTTTCTCCGCAAATGAAATGGAGCCCATCTGTGTAATGCGCACATTTACACAGTATTCAAATATGTGAGTGGAGCGGATGTCGTACGTTCGTTGACTGAAACAGTTGTGGAAATACTTCTAAAAACACTAAAATGACGGTTCGAGGTGAATATTTTTTTTTATGCGGGACATTTTTATTTATTACTTTTGTTCAAATTTCCTTTCGCTTTGAGCGCGTGGTTTCAACCATGGAAGGAAAATGAAACCGCACACAGCTAATGGACCTCTTGGCGAATATGTGCTGCCACCTAGACACGTGAATCGGTTCGAGACTAGGTGACTGGAAAACAACGCGCGCCCAAGGCCTCTCCCACCCGTTCCACACCCAAAACGTCAGCTACATCCTGTTCACCCATTGAGGCGATGTGACCTAGATACGGCTCCCCCAAGCTCACCTTTGTCCCCATCGTGCGTAATCTTCCGCCCCGAGGTCGACACAACGAAACCGCTCAAAGGCGAGAAATGCAAGATGGCGGATTGTTTGGAACTAGATACTCACAAACCCAGGCGCATGAAATACTCCGCGCATGCGCACCTCGTATTTCTACAAAAGGTCCATTGGTCTTATCTTCATCTGTGGGCCAATTTAAAGGAAAGCGTTTGCCTGCTAAAAAAACAAACAAATTAGTCGTAGTTATTTATAGAGCAGGAGTTTAGTCTACCAGGACATGGCGACATTGCTACTGTTAAGAATGGAACCTTCGGCAACCTTTTTCGAGTTTCAACGCTGCGGAAACGAGTCCCGAAACGAGTCCCGACGTGTTCTGAACTGTCGCCCACCTGTCGATGCCTGCCCAAAACGAGTCTCAACGCGTCCGTGACGTCAACGGGACGTGTGTGTGTGTGCGTGTGGGTTCGTGCGCTCCGGAAGGGGAGAGAGGCCTGGCCTAACTGCGGAGAACCATGGCTACGACGCACTTCTGGCTACGACTCGGCGGGCTTTGCTGCAACGCACTTGGCGGTCGCACCTGCTGCCCTGGCGGAGAGTGAGGGAGAAAACGGACCCCTATATAAGGCGGGGCGTGAGGCTGCTCAGTGGTTCTCTCGGATTTGACGACTGTATCGCTACCATGTAATTAAACCGTTCGTTACGTTACCAATTCTCCCACCTCCACTGGACCCCTGGGTTCTTCACTTCGGGGAATGGACGTCGTGAAAGGCCAGGAAGCCTCCGGACGTGCGGCTTAAACCCCGCCTCGAACAACTGGTTGGCAGCGGTTGGGATCGGACCATGCGACATCGTGCTACATCTGTGGGTGAGCGTTTGGACTTTGCTTTGAGATTCGCCAGGCTTCAGATTATGGGTAATTAATTTTGAACTGCTGGGAATCCTTAGTGTTTGACTCGTGCGCTAGGTTTTTGGTACAACCTCGCGACAAGTTTTAGAACAAAGCCAAAGCTAAAGAGCAGCGATCATGGATCTAATGAGGTTATTGAGAACAGATTTATTCTGTTTATGTGAAGAATTGGGTGTGGAGGTGGAGCAAAACATGAAGAAATCTGAGATCAGTAAAGCGATTTCAGAGAGCGCGGAAGCAGAGGAAATTAAAATTGCGTGGGAACTGCTTCAGAACGCTAAGAGTGAAGCTGCAGCAAGAGAGGAACGAGAGCGAGAACAGGCTGCAGCGAAAAAGGAACAGGCTGCAGCGAAAGAGGAACGAGAGCAAGCTGCAGCTAGAGAGGAACGAGCACAGACTGCAGCGTAAGAGGAACGAGAACAGGAGCGGGCTGCGGCGACAGAGGAGCGAGCGCTGAAAAGGCTAGAGCTCGAAATTGAACAACAGCGATTAAACTCGCAGAACAGTAGAGTTGGGGCTCCGGTACGAGCAAGTGAGACCGAGTCGTATCAAATGAAGAAGCTCATGCAGCCGTTTAAAGTTGGGGAAGACGTGGGCCTATTCTTAGTTAACTTTGAGAGGACATATGTGAGAAGTTGAGCTTCGCCCCAGAAACGTGGCCGCAACGGCTTTTGACTTTGTTGCCCTGTGAGGCTGCAGAGGTTGTCGCGCGCCTTAGTGCTGGAGACGCGGACGACTACGACAAGGTGAAGTCCAGCCTTTTGAAGCGGTACCGCCTTTTCTGCCGAGGCGTTCCGTCAAAGGTTTAGAAACGTATCCAAAAAAAGCAGCGAGGGCTACTCGGAATTCGCGTACGGGCTTAAAACCAATTTGATAGAATGGTTGAAGAGCGAGGAAGTGTACGAAAGCCGAGACAAGGTAGTCGAGTGTGTGTGCCTCGAACAGTTCTTTCGTAGCATTCCGCAGTCAGTCAAGCTCTGGGTGCAGGACAGGGTGGGAGTCGACTCTGTCGAAAGGGCCGCTGAGCTAGCCGAAGAGTACGCAACGCGTAGAAAGCTGAGCGGAGAGGAAAGCGAATCCGGCCGAAGCGATCAGCGCAAGACCTTCCGACAGGGAAATGACTCGCGAGAAAACGAGCCCGAGAAGCCCGAAGCAGGACAAAAGGTCCCAGACAAGAGCGCAGAACACTTGAACGGAGACGAGGCGCGGAAAAGCCCAACAGGGCAGTTCGAGGCAAGGAAGCCGTTCCTGTGATACAACTGTCAGGAGCCGGGACACACAGCGGCCAGATGTAAGAAACCGCTGGTTGTGTTCTCGTACGTGAACGGTAGAGACGAGGACCTGAAGCTTCTTCGTCCCTATCTTCACGAGCTCCAGGTAAACGGAAAGCCGTGCAGGGTGCTTCGGGACAGTGCAGCGACGATGGACGTTGTTCATCCGTCGTATGTAACGACCTCCGATTTTACTGGAAAGGTAGTTTGGATCAAGCAGCTGCTCGAAAAGCACAGTGTCTGTCTGCCTATGGCGACAGTAAGGATAACTGGCCCGTTCGGAGAGCTAGTGAGAGAGGCGGCTGTCTCGCAAACAGTCCCGTTGGAGTATCCTTATTTGTTTTCTAACCGGTCAGATTTCCTGCTGCGCGAAAGGGGTCAACAACTGGGAGAAGGGCTAGTTCAGTCGTGTACGAGGTCCAAATCGCGTCAGGTCGCCCCTTTGTTGACGAGTGATCCAGAGCCAGAGGCAGCTGACGGGGAGCAAGCACTCCCAGAGTTGGAGGCAGAAAACCGGGATGAGAGTGACCAGGTTGTAGAACAGCCTGACCTCGTAGCACTAGGAAGCGTACGCCGTCCCAACGCGCCGGCGGAAAAGGCGGAGGAAGAGGGGATCAGTGAAAGATCTCTCGTAGCTCCGGTGTCACGTAACTTTGGTCCTCTGCTACGAGTAGACAGAGTCGAGCAGAAGAGCGACCATAGTGTGTCAGGGTTTCGCGGTACAGCTCAGGAGATTGCTAGGACCAATGTGACGGGGAATGAAAGAGGCGGATTGTTTTATCGGCGCTATAAGGACCGTATTTTCACGTCTAGAAATCACGTGAAAATAGATCACTGTGACTTCAGCGTAAGAAAAAGGAAAGGCAAATTTAACGGCAATGCCGATGGGTTGAGCAGATTTTTCTGACATCACGAAAAATAGTAGGGATGATCTCAGAGGTCTTCGTCATCCACGGGAATGAGGATCTAAGTGGGGGCACTTCGTTGAAACCCCAAAAGGACCTCACAAATTGCGTAGAGTTTTTGTCTTTTGTACTTTGTTCTTAGTGACCTCGTTGGAAAAATGAGTTTTTTTTTGGCGACAGGGGGTCTCGATACCCGGAATTGTACCAAATTTTGGTAATCCGTAATCCAGTCTGGCGGGTCTTTGGCGAATTCCGAGCGTTTGACTGCGGTGTGGCGTGGTGTTGTGGGGGACGTTTCCGCTGATGCCTCCGTTGTGAGAGGTTTGGGAGTTTGTTTGGTGCTTGCAGCGTCTTCTCAAGGCCTACTCCAAGCCCACCTCTTCAGGCCAGCGATTGTACCACCGGCCATTCGAGGTTTCCCTGGCCCCGGAGGGGCTGTTAAGAATGGAACCTTCGGCAACCTTTTTCGAGTTTCAACGCTGCGGAAACGAGTCCCGAAACGAGTCCCGACGTGTTCTGAACTGTCGCCCACCTGTCGATGCCTGCCCAAAACGAGTCTCAACGCGTCCGTGACGTCAACGGGACGTGTGTGTGTGTGCGTGTGGGTTCGTGCGCTCCGGAAGGGGAGAGAGGCCTGGCCTAACTGCGGAGAACCATGGCTACGACGCACTTCTGGCTACGACGCGGCGGGCTTTGCTGCAACGCACTTGGCGGTCGCACCTGCTGCCCTGGCGGAGAGTGAGGGAGAAAACGGACCCCTATATAAGGCGGGGCGTGAGGCAACTAACTGCTCAGTGGTTCTCTCGGATTTGACGACTGTATCGCTACCATGTAATTAAACCGTTCGTTACGTTACCAATTCTCCCACCTCCACTGGACCCCTGGGTTCTTCACTTCGGGGAATGGACGTCGTCAAAGGCCAGGAAGCCTCCGGACGTGCGGCTTAAACCCCGCCTCGAACACTACCCACTGTAGATAAGCAATTTAGTCAGTGCAGTACGACTGCTAGCCTGGGGTCTTTAACGTGCACCAGGCAGTCGTGATACACGACCGGACGCCGGTACGATGTCCATCCAGATCAGAACGGGCAGGGATGGGGATTGAACCCAGGATCACTGGGTTCTGCAGCGCGGGCTTTCGCTCCAAGTGCTCCGAGCTGGTGTACGCTAGCCCACTCGGCCACCGATCCCCCTTTTCCCTGCTAACTTTATAGAGGGGAATGTGTGACGAAAACAACTCAAACGACGAAAACGAAGTGAAGAAACAAACAGGACAGGACGAAGCACTGGCTAAGCTCGGCACGGAGAGATCAAGGCGAGTTCTCCTCCGAACTCGCCGCCCGCCGCGATTGGTCGGCGCCGTGCATGACGACACGAGCCGTCACTCCCTAGGTCGTGACGTCACAACGGAGGGCTTGAGGCGGTCGGAGAGTGGCATATTCCGAACTCGCGACGAGATGCTGTGGCGCCATTGTGATGTGGCTGAAGCCAGCCGCGGATGGGAAAGGCTTGCCGGCTCCGACCTAGGCGAGTTTGGGCGAGTTGGGTGCGAGATGAGGGAGGAGCGTCCAAAATGGCAGCGTGTTTGTTCGTGTTTCGCCGTCGGCGTAGGTATTTAAGCTACGCCAATGCGTTTGACATGTACGACGTTGATTTTTAACGACACTATCGCCTCTCGTAAGACGTGGTAAGGTGGCTGTGCGATGAACTGTGTGGCGAACCGGGTTTGAGGCGATGGAGCCATGAAGGGATCGTCGTCCGTCTCGTGAATCCTGCAAAAAAAAGTCCTACAGTGAATCCTAGAGCCAAATGTGTTTTTACGGCAATCTGCAGCCAGGAGCATAGTTTATCATTACCTACAGGCTTTTGTAATTATTGTGACGGTTCGCTGCTCTGCTTAGATGGAAGAAAAACGCACTTGGCAAAATTTAAACTAAAACAGAAGATATAAGAAAAATAATGTACATGAATGGCGCAGACTAACAACTGCGTAATTTCTTTCTCATCTTTCTCGCTCCACGCCTTATTTTGACAAACAAATTGGTCGTTTGTTGTTTATACAGCCGGAGTTTAGTCTGCCAGAAGATGGCGACATTGTCACCTGTAGATAAGCAATTTAGCCAGTGCAGTACAACCGCTAGGCTGGGCTCTTTAACGTGCACCACGCAGTAGTGATACACGACCGCACGCCGGTGCCATGCTCATCCAGACCGACACGGGCAAGGGTGGGGATTCAACCCAGGATCCTGGGTTCTGCAGCGCACACTTTTGCTGCACGTGACCCTATTTTGAAAAAATATTGTGGCTGTGTGGTGGTGTCGGGGGAGAAATGTGAGAAAGAAATTACACAGTTCTTAGTCTGCGCCAACCCCTCACTGCGGAGCGTATATAGACAAATCGGAGCTGCGCTGGGGAACTAGCCGCCGCCGTGGGGGCTGGAAATGTAAGAGGAGGAGTGGGAAACTTGCCGGGCCGGAGTCAAAAGGCGCTCCTCCCCTCCCCCATTACGACGCATCGGAGAGATTCTCGCCGAAGTCGAGCTTAGCCCCTCAGATCTCTATGTCTATATGCTGGATCGCGTTTTCCCGCAGCGCGAATGCGCCCACTGGCGGCCATCTTTTTGGTAGAGTTATATTACCTCTAGCCAATGTACAGCTGGTGCAGCCACTATCCTCCATCCATGGCAGACAGCGTTGTGGCAGTTGTGGTGGCAGGCTGCCATAACAATAGCCGTGGGGGATATTCTTGATTGAAATTGTTCGACGAAACATATTATTGAAACCCGGCGTGAACGTTAGCACGATCTTTGAGAACCCGGTGAAAGTTTCACGAAATCGCAGCACCGGGAAAACGCAGCACAGGACGCATCGAAAGTCGCATCGAAAAAAGCATTGAAAGCAGACGCCGGTACGGCGTCTGCTTTCGATGCCAGCTGCGCTGCTTTCCCCCGGTACTGCGCTTTCGTAGAACTTTCGCCGGGTCCTCAAAGATAGGGCTACCGTTCACGCAGGGTTTCAAGAATCTGCTTCGTTGAACAACTTCTATCAAGCACGAAATATCAGCCACGGTACAGTGTACTAGACCCACGGCTATTTTTATTGCAGCCTTCCGCCTTACCACTGTCCGCCATATTACTATAATGGCTAGAGATAATATAACTCTACCAAAAGGATGGCCAACCTTGGCCGCATTCCCGTCCATAGGCGGAGCTGGTCAAACGCGATCTAGAAAATAGACATAGAGATCAGTGGGACGAAGCCACTGATCTCCACTACAGGAAGCGAGCAAGCCGGCCGTGTCACGGCGGTCGCCTATTGTTCGCCGCGACCTAGCGGTAACCGCCGCAGGAGCGTCGGGAGCAATGGCGACGAACAGCACGGCAGACAGTGTCCCCGTCGTGATTACGACGGAATTTAAGGCAGTTACGAATTCGGAAAGTTCCTTCGGTAGCCGGTGCCGCCGGCGCAGAATCATCGGGAAGTAATAGCAACGAACAGCACAGAGGACAGTGGGCGATTACGAATCCGGAAAGCTGCTTCGGCAGCCGGCGCAGAATCATCGGGGGGAAGAAATGGCAATGAGCAGCACACCGGACAGTGTTACCGTGGTGATTACGACGGGGTTTAAGGCGGTTACGAATCCAGAAAGCTTCTTCCGTGGTGCCAATATGACGAAGGGAAAACTCCTTCATTAATCTGGCCGCGTGTACGACGTGAAGGAGGTCCGTTTCGACGAACAAGTGGATGTCACGGAGCGCCGTACTCCGCAATCAAAATTAAGCGCGCCCGCAAAAAAAATTAGTTGGCGTTGAGTGGACTGCGGTAATTATGTACATTTATTTCTTAATCAGCTTGAAAATAACTGGGCGATTTTTTTCGCGCCGTTCCGCGATTCCCACTACTGTCTTCCTGTAGGCTGATGGAAACATCCGAGGGTAGGCTTGGGTGGGCGACTGCATTCCGCTTCTCGATTCCGGTGAAGTATTTGCTGCATACTTTAGAGTTTACCGTCGGTGTCGAGGCTGTTCCATTGTCGCTAGAGTAGAAAAAAAGTTAATTGTATTATTCGTCAGCAGCTTAGCAAAGCGCGAACTGGAAGGTAAGAAACGCCACTAACCTGTATGGACGCACAAGTCGCACCCAGGTCGCGCAGTACTCCGCCTCGTACGGCTCCGAAGGGACGATGTAGTACTTCGTGCCGTGCGCGATCGTGCACGTACTGTTGCAGCCGACCACGCAGCAATTGTTGCGGCTTTCTTGGTGCGGAATATCCATCTCAGATATGACAGCGCTAACCTACTACAACGCACAACCAACGCAGCGACTGGCCGAAGCTTCCCGATGCAACGGACCCGTTTGCCGCTAGGGGCGCCCTGGTCGGGGCTTGAATTAGATCCGCACGGTTCCTATAGGGGGTGTAACGAACGACCTTAGCGGCCGCACCTGGACGTGGAACGGCACCTCTTCTCCAACATTCTTGAGGACACGACGTTCGCTGACAACCTCGAGCCACGATTATTTGCCCCGCTGCCCGGGTGAACATCCGTACCGTCCACAAAAGAGGAAGACAAGCCGTCGTCGATACCGGCTCAAGTAAGGTGCTGAAAAGGAAATGCGTACTCCTTGAGGCGCCCAAGCAGGAACCAACGGCCACGGTGATCCCTGCTAAGCCGAAAGAGGGAGATAAGCCGTGAACGAGAACTGCCCGGTTATCGGCGTCCAAGGTCCTTTCCGTCCCGACTAAGGAGGGGGACCGTATCCTCCGGGCGTTCGTGCTCTTTTGGAGTCAACAAAACGATTAACCCGTGTGTGCGTTGGTGGCGTGCTCATAGGCGGTGCCAGGACATTTGAGGATGACCTTCTCGGTGTCACCTCGACGTAGAATCCATGGAGCGTGGCCAAAGCTCAAGCGTCCCTGAGGAAACGGCTGCCACTACAAGCCTTGAGGAACCGGCGGAGCAATGGACCTTTTGTAGAAATACGCGGTGCGCATGCGCGGAGTATTTGATGCGCCTGGGTTCGAGAGTATCTAGTTCCAAACAATCCGCCATCTTGCATTTCTCGCCTTTGAGCGCCTTGGAGACCCTCGAGACTCAAGTTTTGATGTTGCGAACAAGGTGAACACGAGTCAACGTACTGACGACGCCCATTCTAGATTACGACGTGCACCGCAATCATGCCGGTGAACTGTGTAGCCTTCGGCTGTCGGGACTATTATCGCCCGGGTTGTGGAATGGACCTTTTGTAGAAACATCGGTTCGAGAGTAAATAGTTTCAGTACCCTCTCTCTCTTCCTTCTGGCCGAGCAAAGAGGGAAGATGGTTTCGTTGTGTCGACTTCGGGGCGGAAGATTACGCACGATGGGGACAAAGGCGAGTTTGGGGGAGCCGTATCTAGGTCACAGCGCCTCAATGGGTGAACAGGATGTAGCTGACGTTTTGGGTGTGGAACGGGTGGGAGAGGCCTTGCGCGCGCGTTGTTTTCTCGCCACTTAGCCTCGAACCCAGTCGCGTGTCTAGGAGGCAGCACATATTCGCCAAGAGGTCCATTATCCTCTGTGCGTGTTTGTGCGTGCTAGTGGGCGGGGCCTGACCATTTGGGGAACGGGGTCCTGGAATAGAGACGTAGGGAAAGGGGACCTTATAAAAAGAGCGGTTTTACGCGCTCTCTTGTGTTCTCATGTTGCTCTCATGCCGAACGGCAGACTGTACATAGAATGTAAATAAACAGTTTGAGACGAGACACCCTGGCTCGCTACCAACTCTGCTCGATGTCCTGGGCGACGCATGGCCTCAGCAGAGATCGACTACGTGGACAAGCCCCGAGTCTTTACAGGGGCTGGATGGCGCATAGCTGCTTTCTGGGCACGGTGGAAGAAATACATTTAGATGACGACTCTGGCCGCGCTTCCCGCGGGGGGCGAGCGACCAGATCGTATTCGGAGCTAGCCTCGAACCAGGAGCAGTTAATTCCGCGCCGGCGCGGAGGGCGCTGAGGTATGAGCATCCTGGGTATGAGGTCCTTTCTCGGCGGCCACGGGGTCGGCGGCGTTGCGTGCTCGCATTTTTCGCGGTGTGGTGGCGATGTGCGGCCAGTGGCTGGCCTCGTGTTTTGCTTTGGTGCTATGTCAATCACAGGTGCCACCATCGCGCACGAAGGTGAGCCTTAACCCAAAGAAGAAGAAGCAGAAGAAGAAGAAGGAAGAGAAGACCGATTTACGGACTCTGGCAACTTGGTGGCGGCCTGGCGGCAGTGAAGTACAACAAGAAGCGGTGAGCGAGGAAATGCGGGACTACCGCTGGGAGCAACAACCGGAGCGGTTGGTTTGGGAGGGATTCCATGCTTGGGCGCCGTCTGTCCCCGTGCGAGTGAAGCGGGCTTGGTGCGCCGAACATAATGTTGCCGCCGCGTAGGACAGAGAGTCATCACCTAAATGTGTTTTTGCCACCGTGGATACCGTACAACAAAAAGCGGTGAGCGAGGGAATGCGGGACCACCGCTGGGAGAAGCAACCGGGGCGGTCGGTTTGGGAGGGACCCGATACTTGGGCGCCATCTATCTCCGTACGAGTGAAGCGCTCGGTGCGCCGAACATAATGTGGTCGCCGTGGTCGCCGCGTCGGACAGAGAGTCGATCATCACCTAGTCTGCGAGACTGGCGCAAGTGTAGCCACCGGAAGTTCGATGTTTGTCCCGGAAGTCGGGCGTGTGCTGGGCTTCCAGTGCATTCAGACGATATTTTGGTCCATGCTATTTTTGCGTCTGTTTGATTGGATTTTAATATTCCGCTCGGAATTAAATCCTGAGAATAAGGCATTTGAACGTGGGGCCTACGCACACATGATGAACTATAGAATCTCAAAAGTTTCACATCGAATGGCTTCCCAGGAGACTTCTGGGGTCCGCATGCGCTGTTACTGCGCAACAAGTAGGCTCTCTTGGGATGACAAGAAAAACTCCAGCGCCCTGAACGCTGTTCGATTCAGAACTCGGAAGAGTTGAACAGCCTGTCAAGCGCTGACTTCCGGAACAAGCCCTTTACTTCCTGTGGCTTCATACCTGTCTGCTCAATGCGCCATTCAGCCCCCTATAGTGGAGATCAGTGGACGAAGCTGTACTCACAACTAAGGTTTTATTACTGAAAGGAGAGAAAGGAAACAACGTAGCCAAACAGATAACATCAATAAACACCTACTCCTCTATCAAGCACAACACCATCTTCGGAGCTGAAACACTCGAAACAACGCTATTCATATTAGCTTGCAAAAAGCAAACCTCTTTATCTGACGGAGCCATCAACGGATCGCTGACGCATATATGTTCCCCAAACTGGAAATAAAAAAAAAAATTAATAATCTCGCTTGGTGTTTTTCTTTGTGTTCGAAACAGGACAGGTACTTTTTCCGAGGCACACACTCGCACGTACTGCATCGTGTTACCAAGTGCCCCCCAAGTGTGGTTTCCGTCAATAAAAATGCCCCCTAAAGGTGTATTTACACGGCGAACAAATTAAAGGAACCAGGTTTCGCGGAGAAGAGAAATGTGCATATCACGTTACCTTGACGTCAATACAGAAAAATCCCGAGGTCCGTGGTTAGTCGGTGGACCTGGCTTTAAATCCCATGGTTATCGTGGACTGAAGTGAGGGCTGCGAGTCCGAGCTCGAAGCTTCAGTTACTGCTTTCGCTGCACGTGCTACGAAGCAAGATCAGCACCTCTTAAAGTTGTGACCATGCGCCCATAGCTTTCGTTGCACTTTATGCTAAAAAAAGACCACCAGGCCGCGGACGTGACGCTGGCCCTCTAAAGCCCCTATCCCGGGAAAAGTGGCGCCATTCATTGTTGTGGAAATGCTCCAGACACGTGCCGCGCGCCACTTCTGGGAAGAAGATGGCGCCTGAAATCTTGCTCAGTTACAGTGTAGCTCAGTGCTGCGCTGTGCCGCCATGATCCTCCCAAAGGCTGCACGTTGCACGGGCCTCGTGCAGCGACGCATCTTGTGCTACTTTTGAAACATGAGGGTGCTTTATGGCCTTCGCACCTGGCCCATCTCTCAGTGAAGACAAAGTTATGGGCCCCCGAGACGAAACGGCGTTCTTTGATCGTAGAAGAATTTCTTCAACTGCAGTGCCTCCAATACGATCAGTACCGAAACAACAATATAAAATGCCGACTCTGCCCTTAGCGAAGAAATGCAGCGACTGTTTCTGTCGGCATGGGCCTTATATGGAAGGTGAGATCATTGAACGCTTACCGACGCATGTGAACCGCGCAGTTCTATTTGTTTGGTTATATTTGTTGTATACTTCACAAGTGAAACGCTGTTTTGAAAAGGAAAAGGGACCCAGATTTAGGCTAGAACAGGAAAAGGCAGAAAAAAATGAAAGCCGTTCACAACTCCCTGTAACGCCGAATTAGAGCGCAGATCTTGAGGAGGAGGAGGGGAAGGTAGGGAGAGGAGGCTATGCCCCTCCTCCTCTCCTGCTGGCCTCTCATTTAGGGGAAAATGTTCCGCTAAATTAGCGGGGAAATTTTTCCGCGGAATTCAGCGGGGAATTTTTTCGCTAAATTAGCGTTGAAATGTTTTCGCTAGGTTTAGCGGGGGGAAACGTTTCCGCTAGATTTAGCGGGGAAATTTTTCCAACAAATTTAGCGGGGATATTTTTTCCGCTAAATTTAGTTGGGGTAATTTTTTCCCGCTAGATTTAGTGGATATATTTTTTCCGCTAGATTTAGCAGGCAAATTTTTCTGCTAGATTTAGAGGGGAAATTTTTGCGCTAGATTTATCGGGGAAAAGTTTCCGTAAATTTAGCGGGGAAAATTCCCGCTAAATTTAGCGGGGAAATTTACCCATAATGCACCGCGCGGTTACGCCGGAGGGCGGACGCCGACGCGACGGCGACGGCGACGCCGACGGCGACGGCAACGGCGACGGCGACGCGACGCCGACGCCGCTCATCCGGAAACTGGGCGCCTGAAGGCCTGACCACACTAGCGTGAACGGCGCCGCCGGGCGGCACCGCCGACCGGCGTCCCAACGCTAGGAGTCCACATTGGCCTCCGTTTTGCGGGCGTCACGAGACAGCACCGAGCGCGCGCCTCCCGTCGGATTTCCCGCTCTTTCGTCGTCTGCTCTTCGTTAGATACTTCCGTTCGGCTCTCATCTTTCGCATATATCAGCATCGAAACCGCACTCGCTGCCTACATGGTAGGTGTCCATGATACCTGGTGATCAGCTGAATGTGATTATCCTAGCCTGCTCGTTGATCTTGCGACGTCGCCGCGCTCTGAAGAGAAGGAGGCACAGGTTTTGGGTCCGGCCGAGTTGGTTCTACCGAAACACCGAAGGGACAGATCAGTGCTTTGCTGCCCCGGCGGCGCGCCAGAGATGAAAGCTACTTTCGAAAGTGTCACTAATTAACACGACATCCGTCACAACACAGGCGACATGCAACAAGAGCCACGGAGAAACTGACTTGTAATTCCGAATTCCTCTCCTATAATTTCCCAGCAGGTTGTTCTTAGCTTTCTTATCTAGGTAGTCTGGCTGCGTCTTGTCACATGAAAAGGGAAACAGTTGGCACAGTTTCAAGGAACAGCTTCGTTGGGGAAGGCATCGGGGAGGAAATAGGGATAGCAGACGACACAAAAGACGCTACGTCCTTCGAAACGTGAAAGAGGCGCGGGAAGACCGCTTGAGCGTTGCCATGGCATCGCCAACGTCACTATCTACGCCACCTCCCATTGGCTCCTCTCTTCAGCGGCGCGGAGCGGCGAGCTCTGAACCGCGCAAGGAGCGGTTGGCTCTGCGGCGCTGTACGTCGCGCCGTGAAACCGAAAATGGTTTCGGTTGGCAGCCGGCGGCGCTGACCGTCGCGCCGCAGGCCTCTGCGACGCCAATATGGTCGTGCCTTAAAAGCTGCGCTTTAATACGCCCAGTTGTTGAGGACGAGTATGGTATGCGGAGGTTTCTACCGCGGCCTCCAGTTCGTAGGGCCGCAACAGCCTGTGCTTCTCCCGAACATGCACATAAAGGCCAGTTTAAAAAAAAGAAATTGGGGTTGAACGTTGAGGCAGACCTATAACTTGATTTGCCTCAACGGGCGACGAGTCTGCCAGCTGTAGATGAGAAATTTAGCCAGTACAGTACATCCGCTAGCCTGGGGTCTTTAAAGTGCATCACGCAGTAGTGATACACGACCGCATGTCGGTGCAATGCTATCCAGATCGAAACGGGCAGGGGTGGGGATTGACGCCAGGATCCTGGGTTTTGCAGCGCGAGCTTTCGCTCCACGTACTCCGAGCTGGTGTGCGCTTGCCCACTCGGCCGTGTGAATACCCCTAAAGCGGTATCCAAACGGGGGAGATATCCCCGGGAGGATGAGCGTGACGTCAGCAGCCGGGGAGATCCCTCCCCAGCTCTTGCACTCACACGGTGTCGAGTATATGGGCGAGGATCTCCAGAGAAGCAGCTAAATTTGGCGGCTACTTTCGACACTTCGTTTATCGTCGTCATCTTCATCTAAAGCTTCATCATCTAAAACCTGCTGGGCATGCCAAAAGGCGTGCCCACAAGATTTGATGCTGCCATATTCCAAAGCACGCGAAAGAAGCCGATTGTCGCTGCCACCGCTCTCATCAGCACGCTGCGTACTGTCACCGGTGAGCGCGATGACATCACCCGCCAGGCGGGGATCGTCTGTACCGACCAAGCAAGCGATCCCCCATCCTCGGGGATGTGCACTCTTAAAAAGAAAGGTGCGTAGAGGGACCAATCCTTTCAGTTGCCACCCTCATCCCTAGCGCCCTCTATTTAGAATCGGTAACAGCTATCTTTCGTCACTATACTTCGTCTCAGTATGGACTATTGTTAAGCCGCGCGTGTTAAAAGCGCGAGCTAGTCGCTTGGAATGAAGCCCGCGGCGGCTGCACGAGCGCCGTGCAGCATGTGCTCTAGTCAAGGCAGTCAAGGCTGGCCGCTCGCGCCAGCACAGCCTTCGCGGTAGTCCATGCTAGGGTGAGACGAAGTATATGCCGATCTACTAGTCCCACGAGGGTTGATCCCGTCCGTGTCGTTAGTCCCCACCCAAAGATTGTCGACTATAGACGCTTTACGGCAGCTGTGCATGGGCGCCGCCATAACTGACCTTCAGTTTTTGTTCCCTCTTATTCCGTTCGCTTGACTTCATCATTTCCACAGCAGGACAGGTTATTGCCATTTTAAGTGTTACTGTGTCCTTCCCCCCAGCATAGGCCGTTGTGGAGACTCGTCAACGCCCGCTTCAGTGGCTCGGCATCTGGGTAAGACAAGAGAAGGGCGGCTATGGCGGCTCAATCTGGCGCGTGTGTAAAGCGTCTATAAGCGTCGTTCGAGGTTGATTGGAGCATCGTGGAGTCGAAATGAGCTTTTTGCACTGTCCCAGTCGCCACAACTATTATCGTGTTTTTTCCGGCTGAGAACGACTTCTTGGTATTGCGTATCCGTAGGCGAATCGGTAGTCGCTAGTCGGACTGGTCGAGTTATGGACGCCCGTTTAGTGTATATCGACTACGCTTCCGCTTGCTCTCAGGATCTGACTAGTCCGACGGTTCTGTGATTTAATATCTTCAGTCACGTCGATACATAGAATGTGGTTACGCGACACCGTCTCGGGAAGACCACTAGATCTTTTGTGAAACTCGGCGTGACCAAGCTGTTCTTTTCGTGCGTCATGCGCATTCTACGTGTGGCGCATGTGTGCTATATTACGTAGATTCGTACTGTGTACCTTTAATAACATTTAATGATCTTATTGCACGAGCGTCCAGTGTGAAAGTGCTACAGCTTGAGGACAATGTTTCAAATCCCGATGATTTTATTCTGTGAGCAACAAATCACGCCGCACACAATGAAACTCGCTTTATCAAAAGCTGTGTCTAGAGGCGCCCGACGGCACGGCAGCCGTACAAAGCGTTAAGAAGTCGTCCCATAGCACTCCACGCGCGCATTCGAGTGCCGTTCGAAGGTGTTGTTGAACACAAGTCACGCTTATTCTGACGTGTGTTCCATCAGTCACTTGCCACCGATTTGTTTTATCATCAAACGCGAGCGAGGCAAACGCGACAATCGCGAGTAGCATGCTTTCCTGCCTATGCGTATGCCTGGTGCGCGATCTGTTCGCGCTTCCCGTAGCGGCACGACCTCGAAGACTATGATTGATGAATATTAATTAAATTTTAGCTTGCATCTCATATGCTCCAGTGGTGGTGACAGCCGCGCTCTAAATTGCATAACAGCTAGAAAGAGGAAAAACGCACGACCAAAAAGCGAATAAAGATTGTCTAAGGCACTCGGTATCGAACTTCTATATTAGATGGAGATCGGAGGACTATTCGAAGCATGCTAACCATGGCGCAAACTAAAATTGTGATCCTTTGATTTTCATATATTATTTTCAATTATGAAAGTTGCATTAAACGTTTATTTTGTTCAGTTTTACTTCGCCTTGTCTCCTATTTTTATTACAGTATAAACAGAGCGTTTGGCCATTCATTGGAAAGTTTAGGAGTCAAATGAGGAGACGACATTGGCTGAAACCGTGCTGGGCGTGTTCCAAAGCGTCTTTTCGAATTCGAATATGGCCAACCCGAAGCCGGAAATAATACCCCTGTGGTTGTCGACAGAAACGAAATTAATAAGTGCGTCAGAGTAACTCTCGGTGACTGAAAATATGGTGCACATGATGTTTCATTTACGGTCATCCAAACTCATGATGGAAGAGCGCGACTAACGGAACAATAGACAAAATTCATACGCCAGGTGCCAAGGGTCGGGAATCTTGTAACTTCGAAAGGGTGTTGACAGGCATCAAATATTATTGCTCAGGTAAGTGTCCCAGAAGACCACTTTTCACCACACGTGTAGTTTTGATGACATCCTTTCTAATCAAAAGAAAAAAAAATCGGTGTTTGCTCGTTTGTGCTCACGGTACCAGGCTACAGTAGACTCCCATTAAGACGAACATGAAGGGACTTTTAAACTTTGTTCAGCTCAGCTAAACAGATGCTGAGCTTAACCAAGATAACCCAAACATTACGCTGCGTATGTCAAAATTTTTATCCCATGGTAAAATGGGATTGAAACAGGCCTACAATTAAGAAACATTATTTTCGCCTGCCATGCAGAAAAATCAAATACTCTTGTGTTTCATGCCACATGCACGCAACTCGTTGTGCATGGTTTCTTCGACGATGACGCAGATTCGACCTTGCCAATGATCACGATCACCACGACACCTTGACCGAAAGCTTGAGTTTATTTTTTCCGACGACTTTCACCAACGACATAGCCAGCCGTTGCTGTGCGGAAACTTGGGTGTTCAATTGCTGTGCATTGTCCTCGGTCTTGGCGCGAAAAACAATTTCATTCATTGGCAAATTGAATCCGTGCAAATATTGTGTCTGTCTGGCCTTCTTTTGTTTTCATTCTTTTACCCCGACTTGTTCCTTTTCCCCCTCCAACATTTACAGTTGCATTCCAATGCACTATGGGAAATATCAAAGATTTTGCAAGTTTACATATCTTCATCTTATCCCACTTGTTCCACATTCTTTTATCGTACAGAAATACTGTATTTCAACTAGAGGTTGCATATGTTAGAGTTCGATTATAAAATAGATACCTTAAGACACTTGTATGGAAGAGTAGATAAAAAAACCGGTAAGCAGGGCTTGAGCTCTGCACTCTCAAGATCAGGGTTCAAGTCTGAGTGAGGCAGTTGGAATCTTGACGGCGACATCCGCATATGCCAATTTCTGTGCCTAAAGCAGTTTAAACATAGAGTGCTTGGGCTATCAAACTGATTCCCCAAGAACCCAGGGGTCAACCAGACTATACTGATGGGTTCTCCCAGCTTCGAAACACTTTACTTAATACCCCTAGGAAAGGTGTTTCTGTTTAGTTACGCAAGTTAAGCACTTTTCTGAAAATACGAGCCACAGATTGATGCGTAGCTAGGAGCCAAACACTTCGGTATGTGCATTATTATTTACATGGTCTGTAGGCTTCTGTACTGCGTTATCACATAAATGCCGAGACCGTGAGAAGTTCCTGATCGTCATTTAAGGTGCCTAGAATTCCTAGAGATTGGAGGAGTTTCAGAACCACTGACCTAGTGGGTCCGCATTGTTTTATTGCAATAGGTTTTGTAAACAATTTTTCACTGACACGTTTCATTGATACACGTTTCGTCGAAAACCGCAGAATTTCGTGAAAACCTGTTTGCACCCGTTACGTTTTGTTGACCAAATAATTATTTGATAGATGGATGGGATTGAATTACTGACTTCATTTCATTTGCTTGACGTATACCAGAAGTGTGGTGGAGCCACCCAGGCAGTCCCGATAGAGAAAGAAAAAGAAAAAAATTGCAAGCACTAATCATAGGCTTCCATGCAGACCACACTGTTTGCGGGCCGGTCAGCCCTCGCTTTGCTCTACTAGTTGTTGGGGCAAACGAATTACAATTTCAGGCTCAAGCATGTGCCTAGCCCAATGCACGGAACGTCACAAGATGTGTCAGAAAGCATACCAGGGCATGTTTCGTCGAAACAGTTGATAAACGTCACATGTTGGCGAAACGATCTGTTCATGAAATGTTCATTCGTAACACTGATTGCCAACAGAACTAGCAGTTAGCAGTTATGCTGCGTTGACCAAATTGTCTCCATACAGTGGAGGCACAAGATGGAAGATTTTAATAAGAACCTCTTGAAAGATCTGTCCAATCAGTGTGACTTCTGTGCAGGTTCAAGATCCTAGAGGTTTATTAGATTATTTACCATACTTAGCTGGAGCATTTTGCAGTCTCAGTTACTTTAAAATATAACACCCAACATCTAACTGGCTTGCCTTTCTCTATACATTTAGGACCTTGAGACCGCCCTTAATCTATATGCATGCCAAGTGCTGCAACTATCATATTTATGGTAAAGCTTTTTTTTTTGTTTTTGGCAGGGAAGGTAGGTAGCTAAGGCGGACGACTTAAAAGAGATCATTTTTGTTCCCACCTTATTTTATACGCCTTATTTATTCTTCATTTTCCTATTTTCATTTAATAACATCCATTGACTTAATTTAAATTTTATAAACTTCTCATTTGTCATTTTTTATAAATGTTAAGAGGAAATGCAAATATTTTCAAGCATGAATATATTTCACAAAAGGTTAAAAAAACACAACATGCAAATGTATTTAACGCAACCATTTCACATGCAGTCACATCCTGATTACAGAAATATGTTGTAATGAGGTACAACCTCAAGAAAACTGCCGTACGGGGTAAAAGTCTAGTGAATAATACTCAAATTTGAAGTTCGGTATACACACATTGCATCATCACGACGCAGGACGACGTAGGATCATCTGTGTCTTGAAACTTCAACGGTGGCGAGCTTTTTTGCTATTATGACAAACGTTCCACTGGCAATGAAAAGCCCATGCGCTTCCGCAAAAGTAGGGTTGCCATCATCCACTGAGTGAACAAATGCATCGCCAACCCTGTAGCTGCAGTTGTTGAAAGCAGCTGTCTTGACAGAGCTCAGAGAATTCAATTCTCTCAAACATTGGGGAAGCAAAACCGCAAATTCCTCAGGAAGCGATGCGGTTTCACGACGGCCACTCCAGACACATCAATAGGCTGAATTAGTGTAGCAGAAGATATCTGGTACGCCCGCAGGAGTTGGTGCCGCTGACACAAGGTCTTGCAGATGTTCCTGTGTTTTTTTTTTACATTTAATGCCAGTCCTTTCAAATAAGAATGTTTGGCTTCAAACGTCATTCCCCAGTATCTGCGAGGTGGTCAAATTCCAACTATACTTGGGGTAGTGAAGCAGGTAGTATAGATTCGGGGTAACGGATTTGTCTGGATATAGTGCTCTGTGAAGAGGCGGAGAAACTCCTGAGACCTTTACTTCGAGGTATGCAGCACAGTCGCTTGGCAATGTATCCGAGAAATGATGTCCACCAATGTGCCGATACGCCGTGTACACAATCCAGTTGCTATCATTCTGTGGAATCGAGTCTCCAAGAATCTGAGGCAGCAGTCGAAAAAGGCACCATTTTCTGGGAAGCGGTCCCTTTCAAGTTGCCTGATGGAGTCAAAAAACTTGTCGGGATGAAACACAGTCTTCGACTTTCTTGTCATGTTGTCTATAGGAAAATTGAGCACGGCGATTCAAGTCGTCTTTCTTGATAACCTTTGGAATCTACGAGGACCCTTCAGCACGGCCTAAACCACAACCGCAATCTCACCTTCCAGGATGTTATGCCTGGCATCTGGGGGAAGTTGCTGCAGGATATCAAATCCCTCCAAAGACGCAAGTGGAGACGGACCTGTTATGCCGTAGATCTTACCATTATGTGCAGGATCCAGGAGAAATGCAGCCAGGTGACTGGCATGAGATGCAGCCGACCTTCTAACACGTTGGGTAGGAAGGACACGATTACCTAAATCTTCGTACTTTGCTAAGCAGAAGCGGGACACACGAACACCCCTGAAGGAGCACGTTAAGCCAGCCAGACGATGAAGTGAAAGGTTGTCTCCAACCACTGCAACGACGCATACTTTAAATGCTTTTCCGTGCATTATAAACCCGTGTGTCCTGAAGAAGTTGAGGTCCTTAATGAACGGCTCCAAGAGGACCTTCAACCCAAAATCCGTGACAGTCGAGTATCGAGCAATAATGAGCAGATGCATAGAGCTCAGCTTGGAACGGTGTCACGGGTGTATGTTCAGGATGCTGAAGAGGACAAGGAGAATTTTGTGTTCATCTACTGCATCCCAGTGGACTGTTCAGTTCCAGTTCATCGGTGTAAAGAAGAAGAAAAATGGTGCTTTGCTGGTCTCCAGCAAGTTGTACCTGCTTCTGCTGCTCTCGGATGAAGTTGGCATCGCTGAAATAGTTCAACATACCACTTTCACAATATTCCTGTCCAAAAGCGGTTAACAGACGATGGCTCGTGTTGACATTTATGCATCCGATAAACGAAGCAAGTCCGGGGCTGGGCAATTCCTTAACCCCAGCTTCGCTAGGCATGCGTGCTGCTCGGTTTCACGCTTGATTTCTTCCGCGACCACGCAATTGCAGTCAATACGAGAGCGTCTTGGCTTGACTTGGCCTGGCCTCTTGGCGGCAAAAAAATTTTGGCGGGCTTGGTGGCTAGCCGGTTAAGTTGGACGCAGTTCAAGACTCGTGGAGCCGAATATTAAAAATTCGCTCATTACGCGAGAAAAAAATAAGTCCAAATATTGATGCCATTTGTGTGTGTGGGGGGGGGGGGGGGGGGGTGCAGTCATTACGCGAGTAAATACAGCAAGTGCTGTTGTCTGCTTGCTGTGCATATACGAGAGATGGCACCACAAACATAACACTTGGTTAACTCTATCGCCTGCATTGGTCCGACATTCGCACTAAAACTAGGGCTAGGCGTCGATTAAAAATTTTAACCCGATTACTCGCCACCCTTTAATCGATTAATTAATCGATTAATCGGTCTCGTTCATTTCTATGCATAATAATATGATTAAAATAAAAATTGCATCTATGTTGTTTTGTTTTTTTTTGCTGAATATGTGTTAAACGACGCAATAATTTTAATTATGAATCAGCTTCGATATACAGTTGAGAACAGTTAAAAAACACTCACACTCACATTATTCCTTCAGCTTCATGAGTTAAAAATGTTCGTTGATATTCTCCGAGAAGGGCGACCTCCTTTGATTGCTCACAGTAGTCTCTGCTGCGCTAAACCGACACTCGGACGGGGTTGAAGTCGCTGGGACATGTGTAAACTTCTGCACATGTCTGAAGTTACAAATCTCCCCCTTACAGTTTACCTTAAGTTAATACTTCACCTATATTTTTCACTTCATATAGGTGTGCTCGTCCATGTCTGCATAGTGAAAGCTTTTCATTTTTATTTAATTTTGGTTCGTCAAAATTTTACCGATTAACCGGTTAAACAAATTAATCACGATTAAAGCATTAATCGATTAATCGGTAGGTTAATCGATCAAAATCCCAGCCCTAACTAAACACATCTTTAGTGAACGTTCAACTTGCTTACATGTAGGCGCTGATTTTTCAGGCCTGTTTTAGATCGAGCCTCACTGATCTAATGACCTGTCGTATTATATATATTTTTAGCTATTTACAGCAGATGTCAGCTGTAATTTCTGAATTGAACCTCTTGGTTGTTTTCAGTGGTAGCTGCCATTTCAATAAGAAACAGCTTTTTTTTAGGCTGTTCACAAGCTAAATCCCGCAGTGAAATTTCTTTAAAGTTCCTAGCGGGTTCGACCAGATTTATGCTTTGTTCAGTTGTCGGTTGAAGGGTTACAATAAATGATGCTTCAATGAAGTGTTTCCACATCGAGGGCGTAGCAGTATTTTCAGTAAAATCTGAAATATTTTAAAGGTGCTGGTTGCCCTTGTGGCGGCGGCGATCAGTTTGAACAAAGAGCGTGTGCCAAACGCCGGACAGCACGTGCGAAATGGAATACAACGGTCTTAACTTCACGCTGCTGATCTTCTGCTCAAAGCAGCTGCTGAAATCGCTTGCCTTCTGTGACCGTCATTCCTTCTAGGATGGAAGGTTTATGTGCCTCATACAGTGTGGCCTAAGGTGGATTCTAAAAAACGCCCAAACTTTTAACGCTACTTCATTCCGAAGGTCAGCAACCAGATGGCTGAAACGCGTTGCCTTTAATATGACATTCGATACACTGAACCGAGCTTCTACGTGTAAAGACCAGACTTCAGGGTGCTGGGGCTAGAAGAGGGGTGGCGCACAGCCTGGTCATTGATACTCCGGGAAGGGGGGGGGGGGCGCTAACTGGTAAGATATGTTTCTTGTGTGTTCCGTCCGTAGTTCGGGTCACCATTGTAGCTGACGACGGAGAAAATGCAGCAAAACAATGTGAAGATCAGGTTAAGAGTGGTGTATTTCATTTTGCGCACGCTGGACGGCTTTCAGCGCGTGCTCTCCGCTCGATCCAATCGGCGGGGTCACAAACTTAAAAGCATAGTCTTATGGATTGATTTGCCTTATTTTAGAATTAATAAATTAACCTTGAAAGGTTCGCATCTTAACATATAAGTGCGTACCGTTGAGGCACACTCGTTGCACCAGTAACTCCGGCTATCACAGGTGGCACAAATTACCTCACTCTTGAGGTGGTTCGTGCCACCTGGTCTAGTGCTTCCAAATATGCACTGGAAGGCTGGAATAGTTCTCGAGCTGTTGGCACACCTTTCTGGCTTTAATGCAAGGCATAAGATGCATCCGTGTTAAGAGCCTTTGCATATTCAGGCAAACACATCTCGGAGTTTTAGATATTACAGTGCTCCCTAAACTTAATGTTGCTCGGAGATTGTCCATTTATTGCGTTGTTTGTGCTACACCTTGGCCCTACCAGTCGAACCAGTGGTGAAGTTTGAGTACCCGATGATGACCTAGCCTGGGAAGATATTCGAGCTGCTGCAATAACCAATTTAGCTTTGATTTGCCAAAGAAAACATTATTTGGGAACTGGTTTGTGGTTTTGGTTAGGGAGTACGTACTGTACCTGTTTCAGCTAATCTATCATCAGTTACCTGCGTCTGCTGTAAGGGTAGGCCTCTTTTTTTTGTTAGAAAGACTTTGACTTTATGATTTGTCTTAATTTTCAATCTTTGTTACAGACGTACCCCGCAGTCTATCCCATCGTAGTGTGTCCCAGTACATCAACAGAGCGCTGAAGTGTGCGTTTTGAAAATCAGGCCTATGAGGCAGAGGGCCCTCTGGAAGCTGTGGCACTTTGTTTCTGCCTGGCATGGTTTTTTGACCTTCAGTACTTCGTTGAATATCGTCGTACATTTGTTTGTTTCAAGAGACTTGTAGGTCTGAAACACTCAAAGCTGGGATGCATTGGTACAAGGCTGCTGACCACCCTGAGTTTAAAAAAACAACAAAAAAAGAAGTTTTTTTTTGCCTTTTTTTCACACATGCTGTTAAAAGATAAAGTTTTTCTATGCTTGTGTAATGCATTGAAGGAATGCGTTCGTATTTAAATTAAATATTTTACTTTCTTGAGCACATACAATCTGAAGATCAAAAACCGATGCCCGTTTTTTGTCTTTTTAATTATAAATATAGGGTGACCTAAGTCACCAGGCTCGATCTAAAATGGACCGTAAAAAGCGAGGCCTGACGTAGCAATTTAAACTTTTTGCCAAGGGTGTATTTCACAGGTCGTTGTTTTCTTGTAAAATTACAAAGCGTAGCTGTCTATCTGTAAGAAATCGGACCAAGAAACTTGCCAGGGTCTATGGCGGGCGGCAACGCAGACGACCAAGCCGAGTACCAGGTGTGTTTGGCCTTCCTATTGTAGGTGGCGCTACCTCCGTATCGGACGGCTCGCGACCAATGGGTTTATTAAATGGGCATAATCTTTTGAAATGTACCTTTGGTTAAAAGATAGATTCAAACAGTAAAAGCAAGTGTTCTGTTAAACTGACAAACTGCATAATTTATATGTGCTACTTAGTCCACTCCCCTCTGTAATGCCTTCGGGCGCTGATCGGCTTAATAAATAAATAAATGAATAAATAGCTCTCCTTAGGAGCACTCAATTTGTAGATCTATTTTCCATATAGTTACTGATAATATTAGCAACATTATTTTGAATTAGAACACTTCACCGAAATAATTACATGAGCTGTTATTTCAACATCATATCCCTGCCAATTGACAATTCCAAAGACGCAAATCTATTGGAGAAACTAGTAACACTTATCTATAGTCCCTGAGAAAAAAGGAAGGCACACGAAAAGTAACCCCTTGAGAAGGGAACAAGAAGGACAAAGGGCAAACACAAAGACAGCGCACAGTGAACCTTGAGAGCCTCATTATCATTTCGCAACCACTGAAACTGCGGCATGAAGCCGATGAACGAATCAGACACACCATAATAGGCCAAGTCCTTCACTCTTTAGGTAATCATCGACTATAGTTGTAGTTTTCGTTTTAACGAAGGCTTTGCAATACGTTATAGTTCGAAACAGCATGCATCACATCGACAAAAAAGACAGACGCAACAGCTGCAGTGTGTGACATATACGTTGGAGTGTTTCATTCAGTCAGTGATGTTATCGTCTTTCGAACTGTAACACTTACCAAACTCAAGAAAAATAACCAAAAACCATCTAGTTTAGTATATTACTCCCTGAGCCGCATATAAAGAGAGTTTGGCCATACTTAGGAAGGTATAGGAGGCAATTAAGGAGGCGCCATTGGTCGAAAGCGGGCTGGGCGTGCTCCAGGGCGTCTTCACAAATTTCGAATGTGGCCAGCCAGAAGCCATCCGCGTATAATACCCTGGCGGTGGTCGCCAGAAGCAAAATTAATAAGTGCGTCGGTGTAACTCTCGCTGGCTGAAAATATATTGCACGTGATTTCTCGATCACGGTCATGCAAAATAATAATCTAGCAGAACGATCGACGCATTCCGTACGCCAGGCGCCGTGGGCCGCGAATCCGCCGTCCGGGCAAACCAGAGTACGAACCGCACATTTGATCCTTACAACTTTTTGCATGATCATAATCAAAACATCACGTGCACTGAGAATTACTACATTTAACACTTACGCGCTTATTAAAGCTGTTTCTCGCTACCACCGCTAGGGTATTATTTTCAGCTTCTGGTTAACTAAGAAAGCATATCAAGCCCTCTTTCTGTACCTGGTGCATGTCCTGACACTGCCCGCTCCTCCTATTGACCAAACTCCCCTTATATTCACCACATTCGGCGGCAGTTGATACCTCGAGGGCGCCACAGTATTTTGTGCCCCAGTTGACTTCCGGTAGTGTATATATTTATTCTTCAGAAACGCACAGCGATCGGGTAAGACGAGTTTCCTTCGGAGAAGTTTCTGTAATATGTTTGTAAGAAGATTAGTGCATTGTAGAAATTAGTACAAATAACAAAAGGATGCGACACAAATGGAAAAGAAGAGGAAAACCGGAAGCGCGCAGGGGTCCGCCGATAGGGGGTGATAGCGAGCTTGTTTGCAAACAAACATTGGTGAATATGGCTCTTGTTACTCAATCATGGGAGCCTAGATAGTGCTTCGAAGGGAAAGCCAGTTTCTTGGCTTCCCAAATTAAGCATTTTGTGCAGACTTCTCGTTTTTGTGCGTTCCCCAATGTGATATCCAATTAATCATTACCCATAAATTTACAAGCCAAAAAACAAACTCTCCTCAACGTGTTACGTCACTGCCAATTAACCTAATGTTACTTTACTTTAATATTTGTTTAAATAAAATCATTTTTCGGCCAAGTCTTCTGCTATCTGGAATTATATTTTTGGAAACAGAGGGTTTTATGCTTGTGCATGCAGTATTCACAAGAAGCTATACTGTATGATAATAGATTGTTTTCATGTCGCCGGCATCTGTGTTACTTGGTGCTCCTGGCCGAATGCAGGGAATTGTCAATGAGCCAGAATAAATAGGATAGTGTATCTAGTGTACAAAAAAATAACGGTGGGTATATAAGTGATTATGAAATCGTTTGGCAGGGACGTTTGTGAAACCATCGGTGCAGAATCAATGATCAGTAGCTACGGATTGACTGAAACGTTTGGTTTATTGATATTTTCGCCTGTTTTACAAATTGCCTGCGACAGTATAGTGGCTTTCTTCTCGCCGGGGGCACAGTCAAGGTATGTGTGAAATATATGTCAGGTGGATATGTTTTCTTTGAGTGGATATTGAACTCTTGTCATGGCCTTTTATTGTTTACTTTTTACTTATGTCAGTAAACTCTGTTTAAAATTCAGTCTGCTAACTTCGGTCACTATAATCATCTCAGTGTACGGCATTCGTGCCAAACAAACGACAGCCTTCTTGCGGCTGATCAAGAAAGAAGTTGAAAATAGTACCATGCGGAGGATACATGATACCTATACGTTAAAGACATCAGTACAACACGAATCACGAATCAGATACAACGGCTGCTCAAGGGTTTATTTTGGAATATGGCCCAACCGCTATCTTGCACCAGTTTGTCGAAAGTGAATGAGATTTTTGAGACACCAGATGGCACTGAATTTTGAAAATGGTTTATAGAGGGGCAAGTAATGCATAGATGAGCAGCACTTAATACTTATGGTATATTAATAGTGTCTAATAAAAATCCACACTTAAGATTTTTGTGCATATGCATGTCATGATTAGAAAGATTTGCACCGTAATCATTTTATAGTTACTAACAGGTTATGAAACGCGGGGCATGGTGAATCCCAACCATCTTGTTTGCGCTCAAGGCAATTCATTAAAACCGATAGTCGCAAATAACCCACAATTTTAGAAACATGTGGTGTCATGTGTCTTTTAAAACAAATATTGTTCTGGAAAACAACAGTAAAATGTGACTTATCATTATGTCCCAGGTTACAGACCTTACCACCGGAGACTCACTCGACGCTTATCAAAACGGCGAGATCCTTGTCCACAGTCCACTCACTGTCCATGAAAGGTTATTATGGTCATTCAAAAGCTATTGCTGAAGCTTTTAGCGATGATCGCTGGTTGCGTACAGGTACTATTTTCCTCGTACATTGAAACCCTCAAGCAATACAATATTCTGCGCCATACCCGAATATATCTATAATATGTAATTAAAGCAGACATCTCTTTGTGCGCTTCTTTATACGCCCTTGCCTGTACCTTGTTCACCAATCGTCCATATGACTAAATAAATGTGTGATGTGTGTTGTGAAATGTCGAGATACGTGCACATCTGGTACAGCAAAAAATAAATAACTAAACCAGTCTAAAACATCCGCGATTTTACAAAAACAAATATCAGCAGGTTCGTGAATATGCTTCTTCACAGCCAGATGTGAACTAGGTATACTGAAGTAAAGACCTAACACAGAACACTACCTCACGTCGCTATTACACCCATCGATATCAAGACCTTAAAACCGGCACGATTCCTTGAGATAAAAACGGCTATACCGTCCGTATTGAAATCACACACGGACCGCTACAACACACAGAAACCCAACATCTCTGTGGACTGTATCGAAGCATTGAATTCACGGGATCTGAGTTGCAATTCCTTAACACAAAAACACAGTCTGCGTAAGTTTAGAATAAGGTTTCATTGATAAACACTCCAGTGTTGACAAACATAATTATTTTTTTTACAGCTTCTGTAATCTAGAAGTGCTTGAACACCTGCCCTAAATAGAAAAGCCTTGTGACAACCTTTAAATTACGGAATAAAATTAATATTCATGCTGAGATAGAAGTCTTACTACTATCAACTTGACTTCAAATACGTTGAAAGTTGGGAATTTAAACTACCACGAGGACAGCTGTCGTATTTAGCAAAGCTATAAAAATATGCATTTCAAAATTTGAAATCACGAAACTCGTAGAAGACTAAAAGATGTATAGCATAATGCTAGGTTTAATTCAGTGTCACTAGCGACCAATCAAAACAATATAAGAAGGCACATTTTACATCCATGCGGCAGGTCTATGGTGACTGCTTGAGTCCTTAGAAGAATATTTAGAACAACAAAGATTCTCTTCGCCTACACTTGTGACGCTTGAGAAAAATCAACAAGTCTACGTCTATAAATGAATCGAAAGTATTTGTAAAAAAATTGACATAAAATACTTAAAATTTTAAACAAATTATTATGGACGTCTGAAGTACCAATGTTGTATTTTGAGTTTCCAGAGATTTAGGCCAGAACGACACCGAAGGTAGCATTTATATAGTCAACAGACTGAAAGAAATTATCAAATGCCTGGGAAATGTGGTCAACTCCGGTGAACTGGAAGAACTTTTATTGACCCATGAGGCTGTTGCAGAGGCCGTAGCTGTGGGTGTTCCCCAAATGCATCGACTATGGGTTCTATATAATGGGTTCTAGCCAAACACTAGCGCTAGAGAAAGCGTAACTCCCCGGACATGAAGCATGGGGAGAGTTCGAAAATTGTGATTTTAATGTTTTCCATGCTGCTGTAAGTAAAACAAAATAGTTTTTACGAGTTGAGCAGCAACCGCAGCATTTAAAGTTCTTAAAACATTTTGTAAAATCACCCCCCCCCCCCCTCAAAGAAAAAAAAATCTAGCTTAAATTAGGAGAGCACTTTTCATTTAATACTTTTTTTTACGAAACAGTGATACCTGCACTTGACACTGCTGCATCTAATTTGATAAATAGGGGAGCACATCACAGGCATAAAACGCACATCTGGGTACAGCGCATATCTCCGCAGTTCGTGCACACGCCTGCATAATGCAGGTTTTCTGCCTATCTGCTAGGACTCATACAAAGGGCACAATGCAGCTGTGGCTAGTGGTGTGTTCCTACTTCTACTGTGAAGGACTGCGATGAACAGACGATCGAGTCCGCCGTTCAGAATTTGTTCATTAATAGTTGTCAAATGTATCCTTCACCACATCAAAACCACCCTCTCATTTACAATTATAATTATATTTTGCTGGCCGTGTTTCCACATCAGAACATCAATTTATTAACTTGGCGCTTAGGTTTATAATGCACTTAATTTCTAGTCAAAATTAACACTGTTTTTTAACCCGGAATTTGTATAACCGTACAGTTAAAAAATGTTTGTACGCGAATACTCTAGTTAAACAATTTTCACAAACAAATGTAGAGGCATATTATATAATATTTTGAGGTCAGTTATTTCTTGTCTACCATAGAGGTACGGGGGCATCTGTCACACTGCTGAGGAACATCAATTTATACAAAGGACGAGAGTCACGCGGGGGCCTTTAGCGGTTTTAGGGAAACACCATGTAGAGGTTCATGAAGCTAGTGATGTTGATGCACAACCATTTCACATATTACTCTCAAACAACATCTTTTTCTTCATTACCATGCAATCTCTCCTCTTTCTCCATGACGAGGCTTATACATGTTTATATTAGAGGGTAACTCCGGTCAAAAGTTAAACCAAAGTGAGTGACTAATAACGATTTATGATGACTAGATAAAAAACTGCCAATTATTACTCTAATGAGAAACCGCGATCCACTCTAAAACCAATATAAAAAAAATGTTACCACCAGTTTCTTAGCGGGCATTCAGCGGAGTGCTTGTTTGCCTGGAAACCTTGTGTCCTGATGTCATCTTCGTTTTCAAGGAAGTCTCTTGTTCCTACAGCCACTTCTTTCGCCCCGTTTTTCTGCTGCGCTTCCAGCCGTCCCAGCGGAAGATTTCTGCTTGTCATATAATGTTTCAGCGGCCGCAGTTTGTAAGTGATCTACGGCGATCGCCGGCGAATATTATTTACTCCCTGCTCGCTCAAGCGCGTCTTGGTGCCAAAAATTCATTTATTGACGACTATAGTTTAGTCCGTTCCTGCAAAGCAAAGCAGTAAAACTGGTCAAACAGCCGTAGCATCTTAACATTGCTGATCTAAACTGCACTTGCGACTTGGGGAGTCGGACGTTTTGCGGTACCACAATTCGAACTTTGCATCAGACGATAGCCGTGCAGTTTATCACAAGGGTTGCCATCACGCTCGAACCGGTAGGTTCGGTTTCGCCAAAGACCCCCGAAACCAAACTTTGAGATAGGATATCTACAAAACGACTCAAGGCATCGAATAAAATGTGACGCCTCGTAATTCAGGGACACTTCCTTCACTAAGGCCTCCGTAACCTTAAGACATAAAAAAAATGTTCCGGAGTTACACTTTTAAAAAAATAAATGCCTCAATTTACACAATACTGTGTAATGTGTGAATCTCCCGGGAACAGACATACGTCGAGGCCAACATCAACCGGTCGTGGGTACTAATAATGGGGTGGGAACCATAGAATTATCATGCTCGCAAACAGCGTGTTGCATCTGACGAACTGGTCAGCCCCCGCCCCGGCCCTTTTTGATCTGGAGGAGCACCGTACCGGTGTGGGACCGTGTATCAATTCTGCGTGATGCACGTTAAAGACACCAGGATAGCGGTGGATCACGCTAGCTAAATTGCTTATCTACAGCTGAGACACCAGGCGCCCACTGGGAATGAATAACCCCCCACTGTCTAAACAAGCACACACGAATGTATTAAGCGGCCAGGCTTGGTAGTCTTTAATCATATCCATATTCGTGTGGTTCACGTTTTATTTTATATAGGTTCTCAGACTCCGGTGGCACTCAGCTGCTCGTCAGAATAAAGAATACAGCGCGCACTAAAATCAGGACGCCAAGTTGATTTGCTCATTCAGGGCAATGTGGAAAAATTACTTTCGATTTGGCCCTTACATTTCTGGTTGGCACGATAGTTATGACACCGATACTTTACATATCAGTCTAGTGTTCCTGATTGATTGAGTGCAAAAACGATCCAATCCTGAGTACTTAAAAATTTAACGCATACCGTATTAGGACAGGTGCTTCATATGATCACTAACAGCAGGTCTAGCATCCTACCTTCTGCCTGCTTATGAGCCTGCATCTAAGGCTCTGGAGGTAAACGAAGAATTTCTTCCAGAGTAAGTTTTGTTTTAGAAGTTCGCAGTTCAACAGCGATCATGTACTGAATGAATGAACGTCAATAGCGGTAACTTAAACAGCATTCCTTGCAGAAGATAGCGTAAGATATGATTCATGTCTGGAGATCTTCATTCATTTATCAAGGTTACGTCAAAACTTCCGTGAAACTTACTTCAGGACGTAGAGGCGTAGAGAACAAAATGATGAACTCTGACATCCTATTCCCTTCGCTCGAGTGGCTTTCTGTAGAAGTCGCAGAAGACTGCGAGATCACGCCAAAACCGGCTAGGCCATGTCGACGCTGTCACTCTGCGCCGCCACGTTTACCCTAGATTTCACTTGCTATAGTGTAGCCAAAAGTGACAATAGAGCTTCTTATTAGCTTTTGACTGCAGTCAACTGCGTTTTAAAGTGGCGGCTTGGACAAGCTTTACGCGAACGATCTTCGCAACGTTCGGCATCATGCAATTTGAAGCAGCGTTCGAAGTTCTTCCACTCTTGCCTGCGGTGATTTTGTTGTACAACATGCAGGTATAGAAATTTGAATGTTGTTTCTAGAAATACTATTTATTAAACGGACTTATTACAGAACCAATTTGGCTGCAAACGAATTTCGCGTCCGGGACGGCCGCTGGCCCCAGGTCGCCTCCTCTCTCTCGCTCTTCGGCGGGGCCCTCTCGGGGAGAAGGGGGGGAGGGGGGTGCTGCGATGTTTTTTTTTTGTTTTTTTTTGCCCGCAGTCGGTGCTTTCGAATGGTGTCGGGTATTTCCAGTTCATGCGCGGCAGGAACTCCTCGGCCCATCGCTCCAGCTTGCATGTGTCTTCCTCACATATAACTGCCACATGTGGATACTGCGCAGATGTGCAAATTGCGCAGGTGCGCTCCTCTCCTCTTCTGGACTAATGGTGGGGCATTGTGTTGAGCAGCGTGTTTTCCATTGCCCTGCGAGGTACATCGCAAAAGAAGAGCCCACCCGCGAATATCGTTTGTAAAGGTCGGTAAAAATTGTATTTTTTTACAAAGAACGCCACCGCCTAACTTGGATTTCTCATTATACTGTATTTTCCGTGCAAGAAGTTCACTTTTTAATCTAGAAAGTGCAATGAGCCACTGATCAAAAACATTCTTAAATTACGATATCCGTTCAGAGTAGAATCATGAGCTAGATTATGTAATTCCCCTGCTTTAGCTTTAGGGAGCAATAAAACCAATGAGTTTTTATTTTCGGTCCAGTTTGTGAAACAATATGTTTTTAATGCCCCCCTTCGCACCTTTAGAAAACAAAACAGCTAAGGTATGGCCGCTCGCATTGTGAACCGAGTAATATATCGCCTTTTCCGGACTTCAACGTTGGAAACAGCGGTGCACCCGAACTTTATAGAGCAACGCTTGAAAAACATTATCGAACAAGACATTTTTGTGAGTATTGATTTCTATCTATACTATACTGCACAAACTTCTATACTAGACTGCACATGCCGAATCACCTGGTGTAGTGGTGTGGTGATTCAAACTGCATCATTATAGGCTCATGCCAAGGGTGTTTCATGACAGGGCTATTTACAGATTTCAAAGATGCGCCTGCTGTCTGTCACAGGGTCAGCAGCACCATCCTAGGACTAATAATTCCCAGCTGCGGTCTACGACGCATTAATCAGACATCATGTATGTATACAGTCAGGACCATCATGCCGGGCTGCTTGTCTGAACTTAACTCTTTGTTTAGCAATAGGTTACTGAAATGCCCATGGCATTTAGAAGCCTTGTATTTTTAATAGTTGGACTGCTGAACAAAACAAAAGTAGCTTTGTTACGAATAAACTTGAATAAGAACTACAAAAAGTAGAATCAAAACTAGGATGAAGAGGTATGCAAATGCCAGAGGAAAGAATTCTACGCTATTTTGTTAAGACAAACATATTGACCGCTTTGAAGTATTAGCGAATGGGCGTATGATGGAAAAAAGGAACGGGTTTACATTTTGTGTATTAAGGGCTTTTTTTATCTGGCTTATCCCTTACGAAAGCGTGGCTCCGTCCGCGCAAAATAAGAACTAATATCCAGGGCACCTAACGGAAGCCTGTTGTAAACGCTTTCCGCACCTTTGAACTCTGCTTCCTTCAACCCTAAGCCGTCAGCGCAGCTGGGTGCTATGCGCTCGCCGGACAAATTAACAGTCTCTCTTTCGTCCCCTGTCCCCGCCTCTGCTTGGATATGGGCTGCAGCGTGACTACGTGGCGCAAGAAAGACTAAGCCGAAGGAACTCGTAGCTTCCATACGCACCGCCAGTTCAAGGATGAGTGCAGTATAGCGGTGATTAATATATCCCAATGTTGACATCACATATCAATTGAAAACTAACTAAAACACCTCTCCGGAAAGTTCCATACACTCTTAAAAAAAAGGTTCCCAAAGGGTGGAACAACCAACATTTACACCCTCAATCTGGTGAGGAAGGAAGTGTCTTGCTTATTACCTCCTCGAGGGGACAGATACTAGCGCCCCCTATTTAAATGCGTTTTTAGAAGGTAATGTTCGCCCCCACGTCACTTCCGTCGTTTTCCTTTGGATTTCGTCGGCGGTGGAACGCTGGTATACCAGCGTTCCACCGCCGACGAAATGGTTTCTAAATGCGAGAATTATACTTCTCGCATTTAGAAACCATTTTGCGTAAAAACGACAGGAAAAAGCTCATTTTATACGAAATTTTATTGGAGATTAGTACAAAATGACAGGAGCATAACGTTTGCATACCATATTAGATTACAGTGATTTGCGGCACATTTAATATTGTTTTTATACAGCCATGTCTCACCTGCGACTTTCAGGTAGCTCGTCCCGACCTCGGTGCGTCCTGACTTCAGCGAATAATCGCGGCTCGCCCGCTTTCGAGACTGGGGTTGGCAGCCCTGAGTCCCCTTATGCTGTATACGTTTCGGCACCAAAATGGCCGACCAAAGCTAAAATTGAACTGTCGCAGACAGCACCGAAGCGCTATCGTATGCGATACTCTGGCCACTACGAGAAGGCGCCACCGGCCCTTTGAACGAATACGTGCAGCCTTGGAGTTCAGAGTGGTCGCTGAGGGATACATGGTGGCGATGCGGTCGCGTTTAGTTTGGTTCTCAAGTACTCATCGGTGCCACTTTTTGTATGCAGGCTCCTATGGCAGTTTCCCAATCAGTATTCTAGTAACGTTGAGGTAGCCCAGAGAGGGTGTAAGCTGGTTGACGGTTACTGCCCCATAGAGGAGGTGAACTTACACCCTTGAAGGATGTGCTGTCACTCCCAAAACCCAAACCTTCAACCCAAGCATATGCCCTGTTACCTCTTAAAGTCCGACCTACAGAATCGTCTTCTACCGGGGAAAAACCGGTTCCCAGTTTCCTTCTCTCCCATTCCCACTCGCCCACTTTTCCCCTCCTCTCCACACAGGAGCGGATCTCTGAACTACTCCCGGTAGAGAGGAGAGGGTCTCCCTCTTTCTCAAATGGAATGGAGGAATTGAGGGAGAGTTTCCTTCTTTCTGCTTGTTGGTCGGCCTTTAATGGAAGTAAAATTACACCCTTGATATAAAGGCTATTGCTTCCCATTAGATATAAAGTTGTCTCCCCAAGGAAGCACAGGTGCACCCTGACTTAGGGTGTAAAGGTTGCTCCCAAGCGGAAGAGGTAACTTTGCTTACGTTTTGAGACGAACTCCAGGGACAAGCAAGTAACACCCTAAAAGGTGTGACAACAGGAACCTTTCTTATTTTAAGAGTGTAGACTGCGCCTCGTGGAACTTTTTTTTAATGCGAAAACATTAACTGTAAATGGAGCGAGCTGACGTCATCAGTTTGAAGTGCGAAAACGGCACCTAGTTTCCCCGATCCTTCGGTGCCATTGGCTGGCGCGCGGTCGACGGGGCTCCCATTGGCCACTGCGCTCGTCAGTTTTCCACCGACCGCTCACCCCGTGGCGCTGCGTGTCCATCCAGCGCGCCAGTTAGCACGGAGCGTCCAAGGTCAGCGTGCCCAGGGGGAGTACGCCGCGCTGACCGGCGACGAAAAGTAGCAGCAGACGACAAAGGGAGCGGATGAGCAGACGACAAAGCGAGCGGCGAGTGGCTTGCATGCTTTCGCATTCACAACTCATGAGCGCTTGGTTGTACCTCGAGCTTTTTATTTTTGAGGCCGTTCAATGTACTCCCGGGTCAACCCTTTGCTCCATACTTGCTGGAAGCGGCGCCATTTCTTCGCTTCGTAATACAGTAAGTTGGCAACACACAAGAAATAGACGAACCAGATAACAAAGCCGATACGTATCCCGTTTTGTTAACGTCATGTTTTTTTTTTTTTTTTTTCTCTCGTTTTAAAATTTAGAACATTGCTGAACGTCATGATAAGTTTGGGCGACAATATGAGGCAGCCGAAGAAATTATTTAAACTATGGTCCTTAGACAAACTATTTGCGCGTCCGAATGATTCAAGTACGAATTTTAATGCTAAAGCATTAACTGTCCCATTGACCGAGCCCCACTTCATCAGCAGCACCAAACGGCGGGTAAATTCCCGAAGCCGCGATCTGAGTCCTCCTAGCTTCTGAAAACCACGCAGAAAGTAACGCAAAACGGCAGTGATATGAAGCCACCGCGCATCAGTTTCAATTAGCGCCACCCCATGGCGCTGCGTGCCCGCGCCGAAAAGATCAGAAGCGGCCGCGGCGCGAAGAACGGCATCCATGCTTTCGCATTCACAACTCATAAGAAGTGCTTACGTGTACCTCTAGCCATTAAAAAAAAAGTTTAGAGGTGTATACAATTTTGTTCATCTAGTTGCATCCCCCGCGTGGCGTTTAATTTATACCGAAATAAAGTGATTCCTAGGTATAAAGTAGAGATGGTGTTAACGATCATCATCTTTTCGAAGGGTCCTTGCTGATAGTAGAGTTCTATGAACAAGTAGACGCGTCCAATGACTTTTCTAAAATGACTTACCAGAACACACGTCCATACGTTAGGAGTCAAGCAATCAGGACGGTCGAAAATCTTAACGTATGGATTTTCGACCGTTCTGATTGCTTGACTCCTAACGTCGGCAGCACGCCTCCGGTGCTTCAATTTCTTCGTTGGAATAACTTTTCCATGGCGTGACGAAAAGATTCCAACAGTTAATATACGGACCATGACGATACCCTCTGTTTGTTGTGATGCGATCAGGCTTGGCTAGGGTAATTTTCTCTTTCTTTTCATCTAGGTTGACACCTATAAAAGCATGAGTGCAAGTGATCTGTTGGGAAAAATACGCAGATACGCTGTAGGCTTTCAACAACACGGTGTGAAACCAGGGTCCAAGGTGTGCGCCCACATTGGCAACGGAGTTGAAAATGTAGCTGCAGCATTTGGGGTTGTGTTTGCGGGCGGGACCCTCGTCATGGCAAAGGCGATATCTGTGGCAAGTGAGTGCTCGTTAAATGCCTCCGTTTCGATAGGAGCTAACCTGAAGCTTCTTCCAACACAAATATTTGCTGAATAAAAGATCGCTCTCATAGGGGAACTGGTCTATATGATTGAAGACAGTAACTGCCCTTTCCTACTTGTCGACCAGCAAACCGCACCAAATGTTGCGAAGTCTGTATTACCCACGTGCGTTAAGGTGAGCAGATTATAATCTATTTTTCATCTTGAGCATTGACCACGCTACACAAATTTCTTCTCGGTTTTATTCGCTAAACTAAAATACGGCAGCTAAAATAATTTGTGAGTCGTACAAAAACAAATTTTTGGCGCTGAGATCGCATCTGTTAAAGAAATTGCTTTTTTTTTTATTTGACAGGGTCGTGTGAAACGATCACTAAATCCATGTGATTTTTCATAAGGAAGTGCAAAACCTTTTCTGTTTTTTATACCGCTTATGTGGCTAGACAACCAATCAAGGATTTGTCCGGTATTGCAACATTCGATAGACAGCAGGTGTGGGAATAAATTAAAAATAAGAACTTCTTAACATGCTCACGGATATGTACACTCCACAAATGGCAAAAAAAATGTTATCGCTTTATTAAGAAAAACGACTATCACTTCCTTTAGGTTTAAGCAATTTCAACTATTGTTATGAGAAATATGTGCCATCGGTTTCTTCTACCAGGCAAACACCATAGCAGCTAAGAGCAGTTCTGTATTACTTCGCAGGCCGTGTTCGCCATCGGAAGCGTGCCCGGTTTCATTGTTGTTCACCAGTTTCAAGAACTGTCGGATACCTCATTCAAGCCCCACGTGCCTTCTGACAACGAGGAAGAGGTGGTGGTGATACTGTACACGTCAGGATCAACGGGCCTTCCAAAGGGCGTGGAAATATCACACAAGGCGTACTGTGCCGCGTTTCATGCATTCAGGTATGCCGATTAGAGTGGAAGAAGGCGATTTATTTTTAGAAGACTAGATCAAACTGTGTGGTACGTGGGGACTTTAAACGGACCGCAAAAATTGGTTTCTTAACATTTCGCTTTGCAATTTAGACCACAAATGGAAGGAGATGGTGAGAAAAGAAAACTTTCTACCAGGCAGTCTGCTGTGTCTTTTAGCCGACGGAGATTTGCTGTCTGGTGACACCGGCCGAGAGATCGCGTAAGCAACGCAAGCGACTCGTATGGCGTGCCGAGCTTGTCCCCTCAGGGGCAGCCGCTTTGAATTTAGGTAAAAGGCGGTGTTCCAAAACTTTTTATTACGCTTGCCTCGGCGTCGGTAATGGATGGGTTTGAAGTGTGATATTTGGTTAATCTTGATTTTTAAGGAAAACAATTCGGCAGAGACACCTAAGACTGCTTACGTGTAGGAATCGAAAGCATTTATACACGCAGCGCATTTCTACAAGCACGCGGCCACGTCTTGCTATCGCACACAGAGCTGCGGCGGGTGACATCACGCTCCCACACTGCGCAGGGCGCCGAACCTTGTCGGCTTCACGACGGCTTCCGGGTCGACTTTTCGTTCCAGTGCTTCTCTTGTGTTTTATTCCCGAGGCGCGTCCGCTTCCATTTCGAGCGGCCACGCCTGCTTCCGTGTAAAAGAATCTGATATGACGCGTCCCAGCCACTTTACCTAACGTTTTTTCGCGGTTACAGACGCCGCCGGCTCCACTCCATTGGACGGTTAGTGCTTTCGCATTAATAAGAAATATGGGGACGGGAAATTAAATTGGTCTACCATTTAAATCCTGTTCACCTCTGTCAATTTGCTGTCTGCTTTGTTGTCGGTTTTCGTTTGCGTGCTTTGCGTTTTCTGGTTTGTTTCCTAAAGCTTCCTGTCGCCTTGCACCTTTATATACCGTAATGGCCAGTTACACCTGCCGAAAGAGCGAAAGGGGATTCTTGGTACGCAGAGTGTAAGGGGAGTCGGGAGGCTTTCGGACGGAGTTCAGAAGGCGGCAGCCAGGTTTGCCCACGGCACTGAGGAGGGGGACGTCGAGGCATCGAGGAGGGGGACGTCGGAAATAGACCACCGAGTTCCTCAAGGTCGTCGCCAAGCTTCTTCATGAAGCTTGGCGACGCCCATCATCGGAGCTTTCTCGTCGAACTCGCATCTTTCAACTCGAAGAGCAGCCAGCCACTTCGATGTCAGCCGCACCTTGCGGATGCAGCGAATGGACCCATACAAGATGTTAGACTTGCATGAACTGTCTTCGGAAGACAAGGCGCCTCGTGTTTCGTCAAGAGGAGCAGTGCCTCATCGCAGCTGGATCATGCCACATGCAGTTTCTTCTCTTCGGCGACGAGATCATCTTCCACATTGACGGCCAGGTCTCCAAACAAAACTGCAGGTATTGGGCCGAGTCCAACCCGCATTGGAACCAAGAGAGAGTGGGACACTCCCCAAGGTTAGCGTAGGTGCGGCATTTGGAAAGAAGGTATCGTTGGTTCATTTTTCTTTGAAGAATCGGTCACTGTAGACGCTAACCTTCGCACACTGCGCGACAAGTTTGTGCCCGAATTGGATGAACTCCACATGCGAACGGTAGTTTGCGTGTTTCAACAGGACGGGGCGTTGCTGCACTATGCGTCCGCTGAAAGGGAATAACTGGACACCGCACATTTCCTGCAAAGTTGAAGGGCAGAGGCCCTTCGACCATGCCGTGGCCCCCCCGTTCAGCGTACTTGACGATCTGCAATGTTTTCATGTGGGAGTTCGTATAGAGTAAAGTCTACGACAGACCGCGGTAACCCACAATGGAAGGACCTGAAGAGGCGCATTCAGGCGGCTTTTCAGCTGATCTCCAGTGGCATCTGCCAAGCCGCCTTTCCGTGGGTTTCGTTGGTTTTTTTTTTCGTCACCTTCCCGGACTTGTGGAGAATCTTGAGTGGCGTCGGGGCTGGGGGTCCTTCCAACCAGACAACGATACCACCACCGAGGCATTGTTCCCAATCCTAACTTCCCCTCACTATGGGCAGGTGGGGAACAAACGCCCGCGTTTTTTTTTTTCGGATTGTCCTGTTCGCGCGCTCAATTTGAGGCTTGAACCACCATGGCTTCCGGGGATTGAGCATCTCGAAATTTTTGTCGAGCGGTCGGTGACCTTGGGGGGGGGGCTTGGTTCTTCTCCTGTTGGCAGTCGGCTAACTGGTTCTCTGGCAGAACCTTTGCGCAGCAGTTGGCTAGCAACGGCGGTCTCGTGTAATGTGGCCCGTGCTCTCTCGACTGCGGGGTACACTGCTCTGACACCTAGACTCCGAACTGTTTGGAGCTCCTCAGGTGGTAGTCTTGCCGTTACGCGCAGCTGGTCATTAGTCGCATTCACTTGTATTTCGTGCCTCTCGCACGAGTGTGAGAGGCGCGGGGAAGAGGGTGCGGCCGTTGGCCGGCCGAATGCTACACCTAGCTAGAATTGTCTTTAATTAGGTAAAAGAGAGAGAGCCTTCCTTTTGTGTGCTTACAAGATGTAAGGTTCGAGCATGTTTTTTTCGCTATGTTATGTTTGTTTGTTACCTCCACCCCTGCTTCTGCTTAGCGTACAGAGCACGACACTGTTAGCGCGAACAAGCGATCGCTGGTTTTTCCAGTTTTTCTCTCTGAAACCAAGGGATGTCATCCGAGTTATTATTGTTACGGAAAGGGCTCATTTAGTTCTATAATGTAAGCGATACCATTGCGTGCTCGCTAATACTATTTAGAGGTAAAACGCGAAAATGCGACAATGTCGTGTTCGCGCTAACAGTGTCGCGATGTGTACATGGTCTACCAGTTTCCCGGTGTCTTTTATGTCTTAAGGTGTTCAGTGTCAATATTTTTTTCTTTATCAACCAATCAGCTCGCGAGGTATGTTCGTGTGTATTTTAGTATGTGTTCGTATCCGGCTAGCAGGCAGGGGAGGCAGTGGCGCTACTTTCGCAGGATCCAGTGACTTTAGCACCACTTAGCAAGAACTTCTAATACGAACAATTCACTCATTCTTCGAATACCCGAACAGTTGCAAAGTTATTTTGATGTGTCCATGCAAGCTGCTCTATGCAATCCAAAGCCGATATTCAGCCAAGCCAATCAGATGCCACGAATCCCATCGCTACCCAAACTACGCTGTGTAGAAGGGTAGGTGGCAGCATCGGCGCGCGAGAGAAGGAGCAGTTGAAGTTCCTAGATAAGAGGTCCCTACAAGTAACGACCTTCTTTGAAGCACCGACCGCGTGACGGTGCAGATTTTAGAAGGCGAATACACCAGAAGAGTCCATTAAATGACGCCATTTTTCTCCCAGGAAATGTGCTTCTTCATTCGTTTAGTTGTTGTTACTTGTGAAAAGAAGCATGAAGGAAATTTAGGAGCAGACAGTCAGGATGAAGCAGTGGCGCTACTGTCGACACTGAGATACGGCGTCCGCTTGTGTCCGCTGCGATTCGGCTTCTTTTTTGCTACACAAGTAAGTATCGTGTTCCATACGCGCTCCTTAAAATCCTCTTGAAAGTTACACTATGTTGATTTTGGACATGTGGCTAACGTAACACAAGAATAAACCTGCTGCTGCGTGGTACGCTGCCAGAGCCAACAACCTCACTTCTTCTTTATCATCTATCTTCCTACTGAAGTTGCTTGTTCTTGCTTGGGGCCAAAAGTTTTCGTTACTTCTCGTCTCTTACAAATTAAAATTGAACTTCGGCGATTTTGTTCGTCGTTAAACGCGTGTGGTTCGAGTTGCTTCCTGTTCGAGCAAAGCTAGGATGGGAACATACATTTGGTTCGCGATGATTATGCACAATCTCCGCGCGGTTTTAGGGTTTACGTTGTCATGTTTCGATGTGGTCGCTCTATGTTCTAATTTGTTCATGGCAAACACAGCGTTGATACTTCAAGCAGGTGTGATCTCGTTCCTTCAAGCAATGCTTATGTAAGTCGTCTCGCCTTTGGTATTTTTGTCTATGTCTTGTTTGTCCCATGTCGTTGATGGTTTGAGTGATTCTCGTAGAGGTTTTGTGAGTGCTTTTCTTGCATCCTTCCTTTTCTTGGTTCATAAATTCAGCCTGATGAGATGGGTGGGGATGTTGTCGCTGTACACGAGGCTAATTGTATGTTCATGCTCGAGGTCCTCGTCCTGAACTTGAAGTTTTATCTCTATGTCTAAAATGGACAGCCGACGCCGTATAGAATCCAAATGCTCAGTCATCTCATTCAGTTCTGGAATTGACGTCTGATCTGAAAATATTGAATCTATGTAATTTAAAATGTTCGTTGCTTCGTTTCTGAGAGTAGTCCTCTTTTGACGTTCCATTCTTTGTGAAATGTAAATTTTCAGTTCTGTTGAAGATTTTCTCAGTTCTAAGTGAAGCGTTGCGTTAGCGTTGTTTGTCGTTGCAATATATTCATCGAGAGAAGTTAGTCGTGAAAAATCACTCGTGCCAATGAAAACTTCGTAAATTTCCGTTAGGTTGCTGGCTGAGCTCAGGCTGACCGGTCCGATAATTAAAACCTTGTTGAGTGAGTCATCCCGGGTTTCGGCATCAAAAGACTTGTAACGTTAGGAGACAACTTGTCGTGCGTTTTTATAATAAAAAATATTTTATATACAAAGTATAAAAAAAATATTTGCAGTTCTCTTTTTACCGCAAATTTAAACTACGCACACCGAACGCTCCTTCGCCGCCTAAAGATAGCGCTAGAGGTCCGAACCAGTTAACAAAGTTTCAGCACGAAGCGATATTTATTCAAAAGTTATAGGTGATGTTATAAAAATTTGAATTGGAAAATGGGGCCTATTTTCGCCAGTTTTCGGTTTCTAGCGCCATAGAGCTCTATGTATTCGAGAACTCCGTCTGCCACCATTTTTGCACTGAAATTTTCAGAAAATCACTTATAACTTTATAATTAAAATATCGGATCGTAGTGAGACTTTGGCATCTGGTTCGGACCTCAAGAGCTACCTTTGAGCGGATATTGAGCGTTCGGCGATGCACAGTTTATTTTTACGGTTATAAAAGCCCTGAAAATATTTGTTTTGAGAACACCCTGTACAATGCTGATAATCCAATTAATGCAAGGAGCAAGCGAGCTGGACAAGATGACGATAATAGTCCCTGGAGAAGGGGAACAAGGGGAACAAGGGGCACAAACGACCAGCACATATATCTAAACACGAGGTGCGCAATCAGAAAAATCCGCGTCGTCCTGGTATTGAATCGTCATCCATGTACAGCCAGCTTGCTCCTTTGCATTAATTGCATTATCATCATAACCTTAGTCGCATGTTCAAGCAGTTTTGTCCAAATTACGGTTTGAAGAAAGGGATCACACTAATCGCGGATAAACAAAAAGCGTTAGACGAGTTGTCGAACAAATACGTGGCACAGGCCCACAACGCCCGCTTCGCGCTTGAGGAAAGAAGTTGGTAAGGCTAGTTCGCTCCCATTGAGACGCCCTAATAAACACAGCAAATACACGGTTAATCCACTGAATGTTGATTCTCGAACACTGCAGCACTAGGAGGACATCCGGTTTGGTCCCCAACAGGAACCGAACCGATAAAACTTTAGGTTCGACACTTTGCTTCTGACATAAGCGAGCTCGACAGGCTTGCTAAGTCGGAGCGACCGAAAGTCGCATGGGACGCAAACGGAAGTTCACGTTCACTAGTGCGCGTGCATAGCATTGACATGCGCTCAAGATGCGCGAGGGCGAAGATTCCGAAAGCTCCTAATATGACGTCACGCTCCGGGAATGATGGGGCTTCAGCAGTACTTTGAAAAGTATTTTCTGCAGCCGCCGTGCACCAAATTGAAAAATAATCTCGATATTTGAGTTCCTGGAGCCCAAATGAAGACAATTTAAGTGTTTTTCCTGAAATACAGAACCATTTCAGTGTTCTTTGAAACACTATCACTGGCACGGTGGCAACAATTTGCCAAGAATATAATACATTGACTTTATAGTGGCGTTGATACACAACCAGGAAGGAAGTTAATGCACAGTTGTCTGCGAACGGTTCGGTTGCAGTGGTCTTCTTCATATGTGAAGAACAGAACCGCGGAACCCACCAAAGTGTCATATGCTGCGATGATTAAAACGTGCAGCACACTAAGTGTGGACAGGTGAAAGTGGAGACACAATCGCTGACTGTATCTTCTGTCACGTATTTTTTTGTGCTGCGCGTTTTAATCATCATGCATTAGCAACAAGCCCAAGCTTCCATTTTGAACCAATTGCTCCGTACACACAAGCATCATCCATTCGGGGCATGAGGGAAAGTCCTTGGCGGAAAGAAGGTTTTGGTGAGGAGAAGGGAGAAGAGGCGAGCTTCAAGAGAAAATGTTGGGGGAAGCAACGGGGTATAACTCTACGCCCTCTCATAGCATTTCTAACTTCCTTAGGCGGAGGAGGCATGTTAGTCTGTCCCTATCTTTCGTAGTTTGCACGCAACTCACCGGACCGGTACTTGAAAAAGATCCATTGCCCAAAGTGCGACCAGTGACCTGTGTCCTCCCATCAGCCGCCGTTTCGGCCGCGCGCTCTGAATGGGCCTCTATATCCCAAGGGTCAACCATCCCAAGGTTAAAAAAAAATGGTCGAATAATGACATCTGACATTCCCGGTAGACGAAGCGCAAAGAATCGGGACCTTCCAACAAATCGGTGCTTTAACTCACTTAAAAAAAAAAAAAAAAAGATTCGACACGTCTTTTGGTCTACGGGGAACAGGGCCTCTTCAGCCTGGTTCAGACAGTTGCGTTTGACTGCGTTTGACTGCGTTGCGGCTGCGAGAAACCAGGACATCCCTGCTGCTTTTATCGCGTGCCAAAATGATTCCTTGATTTGGAGTCCACGCTTCATACGAACCACAGATGTGCCAACGACTCACTTTCGGTTCTTCGACTTCAACGCAGTCAAAAGCACTCAAACGCAAGTGTCTGAACCGGCCTTAAGATGCCTCGATTCGACGATATTCTTTCACCTTTCGTGTGATTCGGCCGCCATGTTCCTCCTCGAGTGGCAAGCACGTGCAATTGCAGGCATGCCAAAGCTATATTCACGGGCAAGCTGCACGTACTGCACGCAATGGGCACCTGTCGGGACGGCATGCTTCATATTAAAGAAAGAAGCCCTGGCCGGTTTCATTTTCAGTGTTCGTGCGTATGGCGTGTGATTTGATCACTTTCCGAAGCGACAAACATGCGCTGCTGGGCTGACGCGATCGCACGCTGGGCCGAGGGCTTGTAAATATTGGAATTGTGTATACTCGTAGACAACTTTTCTTGAAATTTCCAGAGAGGAGGAGCGCGCTCTTGCAGGTTTGATCAGCGATGAAAATCGGAGAGGGCACGCGTGCCCGTACCTTTAACTGCATTGCCAAGAAAGGTTGTCCCCGAACATTGGCGTCGAGATGTTTGGTGGCGCCCTCCTATGGTTTCCTTTCCTGGCGTCATTACCTTGCGAACAAGAAGTTCGATGGTGTTTATTTTTAACATGATGGAAGCTTCAAATCATCGCGATCTGAAAGAAACGCTCCAAACACCGTCAAAATTGAAGTTCTTAGATTATTCTTATTTTCGTCAATGACAAATCCTTTGCTGACGTCATAGTCAGCGTTCGGCCAATCGTGGCAGAGCGATCTCAGCGACGCTATCGATCGCTCACGATACCAATAGCGCTTCATGTCGCGACAGTGCAAAGTGTCACTCAGCGTTCTCAACATTTCTGCGACAATTTGGTCGTCGCTGGAGCTGGTCGCCAGCAGGCCGAAAGGAAAATTATTAACTAAAACACATCAATTTTGGCGACCACAGTCACCACTGAAACATCTGTGCCGGGCACGTAGCAGATTTCAGAAAAAATAAAAATAATAATTGCGATGAAGCGAGCAACGCCGTAGAATCTAGAGGCTCGAAACGTGGCAGTGCAACAAGGATGCCAAAAGGCTAAGCAGCTCAAGCGCCAGAAAGCCCTGCCTTGAAGTGCATGCAAAAATAAAAGAAAATAAAAGGTCATTGTGTCACCTGTATGAACACTGGGATATGCATGGAGAGTCTGTGTCGACTGCGTCACCAACATTTCATACACACGGCGATATACTCAACGGGCGGTTGCGAGATTCCGTATAAATTAACCATGATGCTAACGCGTCGTTTACATACAAGCATATAAACATGCCTTTTTTATTTTTTTTTCGTTTCCTGTCCCCTTAGGGCCGGGTGTAAAATATTAAGGGTGCTCCGTTTGAAAACGTAGCGCCTGCAATAGTGCAAAATATTCAGAGTTTAAGGTAGAATAGGGCGACAGAGGAACAGTTGGTTCATGAACTTTAAGCAACATCTCTTTAATATTGTGATTGTATTTATATATGTATTTTCTGTATTCTAACTCCAGATCTACTGGAAATTGCACTGAAGAGGATGTTTACCTTGCCTGGAATCCCATCACCCACGTGTCGGGCTTCGGATTGATATGTTTTGTATGCTCATAGGCGCAAAGACCGTCATCGCTCAGCCCTGGATTTCATACACCGATTTTAAGGACATCCTCGAAACATTTCAGGTAATACATTTGAGGCGAAATTACAAATCATCAAAATCTCTCAAATATAGAACTGTCTTGTTCCATGTAAATTTACAGCACAGACGCACGCAGTGACGAATTACCACAGCACATATTTAAACAAAATTATTTTTTATAACATACACATTGTATTGGTATTATAGCCTTAAGGGCCAGCGTACAACCTCTGTTACCTGCAGGGAAGATAATCGTCTAAGCATCCTACGCTCCTAAACTGCGAGAGAGGTGGGCAAAAATGGAAGCGCAAAGTGTACGTTGGCCTTTAAGCCGCCGATGTTTCTATTGCTGTGATGATTTTGTTTTCCCGCAGTAAGCTAGGGAAGCGAGGGCTATGCAACAATTTAAACTTAGACAGAACTCTCAGCTCTTAATTTTTACATTGTTTAATATCTTAGCAAAAGGGATGGAAAAACCTCCTCATCCTTTTGAAATATCGCGATTTTGTTGCGTAAGCAAAGCAAAGATTGGGAATATTTCGCGATTTGTAGCGGTGGCAGCCGTGGGAATTAAGGCGTGACGCACACCTGGGTACAATGTAATAAGTTGGCAAAGATGTGCCATTATGTTTTCAATCTAATGCTATATTTTAAAAATTTTGTCATTTCAACATGAGTAAATGCGTGAAAAACCTCATGTCATCGACAGAGTTGTCAGGCACGTAGCCAGGATTTTGTTTCGGGGGTGGGGCGTCCCTAACAAAATGCTGCGTGAGGAGGAGGGGGGAGAGGAGGCCCCAGCGAAATGGAAGATCTCTGAGGGGGGGGGGGGGGTGGGGGGGGGGGGGAAAAGAAGCAGGCCCCATGACCCCCCCCCTCTTTCCCCCCCCCCCCCCCCCCCCTGGCTACGTGCCTGAGAGTTGTACTATATTAAGATTTAGTGGCGCCATCAGCCCGAGGTGGAAAATAAACTATTCCTCTTTTGAGCCTCACCCCGTTGCGCTACTACGTCAGTCGAACTTCCTTAAATCCGCTTCAGACAGGGCAACTTTCCTAGCAATTTCATTCTTGCTGGCCGGTTGTTTCCTGGCTTTCCCTAGATCCTAAATAAAGTTAATGGGAAAATGAAGCGGGCCTTACGAAAAGGCAAACACTTTGCTCCCCCTCTCCACATCGCTCAGACCAACCTTCAACGTCGCCATGTGAATCGCAAGCAGAGGCCGCGCGCGCTGGAAGCTCTGGAAAAGAAGCAAACCGTATTTTCTGTGTCTCCATTGCGCGTCACTTGGCACTTGACTCTGAACAAGGTTTGGAGTTGAGAGGGGTTTGGAAGGGTCCAAAACGTAAATTGCCCGACAGCCTTTAAGACAAAAGAAAAAGAACTAACGCACGTAGGCAAGCTTGGTTTTCAGTTCTATAATTCAGACGTGACAGGTAACAACTATTTCAATTATTTGAACGAAGTCCAAACATTTCTGCACGGGCCCTTTAAGTATATTCAGCGCTCCTTCGCCATTCCACCTGGTACCGTGTGTCTATTTCACATGGCCTACACTCTAAATTGTACTCAGGTAGATCGGAGTTACTCCCGCTAATCAAAGCATGTGTTACAACATACCCGAGGTCCGCGCAAGGCACGTATCAGACACCGATCTGGCGTCAGTGTTGGGCTGTGATACAATCAATGAGATCACGCATGCCAGGCTTCAAGCCGAAAGCTCACGCAGCAATCGTGTCACCGTCTTCCGTCACAGGAGTGCGGGACCGTAAACAGTTAGGTGCTAGTCAGATTTCACATTATGTGTTAGCATTCAGGAACGAACCACTTCGGTGCCAGACCTGTTCAATTAAGGCGGGTGACTAGACCTTCAAATGGAAAGCTCGTTTCTAGGGCTGACGCCCTTTTGGACTCGGGCTGTTTAAGTCATTGACACTTACCTGGAAAGGCACTGCGGTCGAGCAATTTAATACGAACTTATGATCCTTTAATTTTTGTAATGAGATATAATTGTTATAATGAAATTTCAGAGCCTAAGCTAACTTAACCAACAACCCACAGCACAATTCTCCCCCCTCCCTCCGCCCCTCCCCTCTACTTGTCGCCCTGTTAGATCACTGCTCATTTCTGTAGCGCTATTTTAGCAGTTTTGTATTCTTTTAATAAAAAAAAAAACAGTTTGATATTTACGGCACATGTTCCACGAGATAAAAACCGGCTGCCGGTTGGCCAACGAAACATGATTTTCATTATAAAGGCCGACGTACGACCTCGGTTTTCTACAAGAGAGATTATTCTCTTAGCGCCCCCCTTTCCTAAGCTGCAAGGGGAGTCAAGTTGGGAAAGGCAAAAAAAGTGCAGAGGATACAGGAAAGGAGGAGGCAGGCAAAAGTGGAAAGCGGGAAGTGTACTTCGGTCTTTAAAGGGACCTCAAAATGATTTTGAAATCGAATTTCATCCACCGCACGTCGTACAAGGTGTGAAAAGAAAATCTAAACACAAAGAGAGAGAGCCCCCACAAAATAAAAGAAAAAGATTCGCTATTGAACTTGCAAAAGCAAAGCGGACTATTTTATACCTTCTTTCCTTCGAAAGCTCTCTGCTTTTTCACTGCGATGCATCCGCGGTGCCGATGCACGTCATCCAAATCCACATCGCCTATTAGATAAGAGCCTACCTCACCAGCGCCGCGATCATAAACAATAAATAACCGGCGAATGTTTCTTAAAACTCTTGTTAAAGAATATTCTGAACCACATTTTGTATCATAATTAGCGATTCGACGGAAATTGCCGAATTTTATAATGCTCGGAGTCATGCTCGTGTTGTAAAAGCAGCAAGAGAAAGATCAGACTGCGCCTGCACCGGTCGCGTTCCTGCTCTGGTAAAAAACATGGCGTCGGTAGTGACCATCGGCGTGGTGGAAGCTCATCGTTCCGCGTAGAGCGCTATCCTTCACTGAATTTTCGTCGTGTGTCGCGATAATAACCCAGCACGTCCTAGAAGGGACGATCCATCTAATCGTGCGGCGATGTTGCGGTGGCACCCTCAAGACAACAGAAGCGATCGTGCCGTCGTCTTTGTTTACTTTGACTACAGTGGTTCTTTCTTAGCATCTCTGTCCTCGGACATCTCCCAGATTTCTTATTTTGCGCATTCCATGCGTGTGCTCAAGTTCGAGGTATTGCTGGTGCGTACTGTATCTAAAGGCGTGTATGAAGGATGCGAATTCCGGCGTGTTTTCATCACCCGAGAAAGGTGATTAGTTCTAGCATTTCTGAACGATCGCAACGTCTATGTGATCACGAAAGCATATTTCTACGTTGCTAGATCTCTGCTAAGATTACATCGTCTTTTGCAATCGTAGAAAAAGCGTGTGGCGAGATTTGTACTATCAGTAAAGTCGTGTGTTAAAGTCGTAATCGTTCAAGACGGCGTACTGCATCCTTTTCTTTTCTCATCCACTCTGCCTGAGAGCCTGTCCTGACAAAGTAAAAGTAAATGAAGCTTGAGCCGATAGAAAACTCTGTGCAATTTCAGCTACGCCAGTGAGTGGCAGCGCCTCCCCTTCTTTTTAGTGATACCGCTGGAACGACTGACGGCGGCGGAGAAGCAGCCGTCGTGCTGACGACCTGCTGCGCTTCTTGCAGTGTTTGCAGGAATGTGTACGCGCGGCCCTGAGTGGTTATTCCCGTCGCTCTGGAGTCTGGACACAACGGACGAAGCTCAGCGCAGCTCTCGAGGAGGAGGAGGGGAAGTTATGGAGAAGAGGGTATGCCCATCCTCCTCCTCCGTACCCTCTCCTCCTCCTCTGCCCTCCTCCCCTCCTCTTTATCTCCTCCCTCCTCCTTTCCTTTTCCCCTCCCCTCCTCCTCATCCCACTCCACATTCTTCTTCCCCTCCTTCATCCTCCTCTTATCCTCCTCCCCTCCTCCTCCCCGTTCTCACTCGTGACCCTCGTGACGTCACTCGTGACCCTAGTTTACCCTTGTGACATCACTCGTGAAGGCCTCGTGAAGGTCGTGACTTTCACGATTGAAGGTCACGTGAAGATCGTGACCTTCACGAGTGACCTTTGTGACGTCACTTGACACTCGTGACGTCACGTGTGACGTCATTATAGAAAACGTTCCATGATGCGACGCACAAAACCCTCGTGTCGTCACGTGTGACATCATTATGGGACGTTTCCCATAATGCAACGCGAGGTTACGCCGACGGTGACGCCGCTCAAGCCGGAAACGGGCGAATAAGAGCTGCGCTCTAAAAGAAAAGGCTGCAGTTTCACCGCTTGCCTCTCGCGGAACCACGTCGAAGCACTTAATGCAGGCTCATCGGTTCGAGGGATCCCAGGTCTAAGGTCACCCGTGTATGCTCGGAACATTTCGTAAATTGGAGTCGCCACTCCTTGTCGTCCGATTCCGACAAGGAACTGGAGTCTTCGCCGAAAGAGTCGCCGCACTTTCCAACAGGCGTACCGGCCTATGGGACAAGTCCCATGCTGTCGCAGTAGCGCAACATATCCAATTGAATTTCACACAGCTGCGATGTGTTCATGGCTATCGAGCTGATGAGAGGCGTCGATTCAGAAAAGATGTCGGTGGCACCCAGGGGCGGATTTAGAGGGGGGGTCCGGATGTCCTGACCCCCCTCTTGATTTCTGCATGTGTAAAATATAGGGCGTAAAACGAAGGAGAGGGGGAGGGGGTTCCTAAACATATGGTACGCTGCCCAACACCTGACTCCCCCCTCAGGACATTCCTGCATCCGCCCCTGGTGGCACCGGCACCGTCAGCACAGCAACATTAGGGAGTTTTCGTAGATCGTTTTCGCAGTCCCGCAACGCTCTCGGCAACCCGCTATGATACACGGAACTCCACAGCCAAGGCCATCGGCGCGCAGGTGCACGGGCGACATCTTCGTTTTGGAGGGCTTAGCGGAGGGGGAAACGCGGTCTACGAAAACTCCCTATTATGTGGTTAAACCTAGCGGCACACCGCCAACTCGCCGCTAACGCTCCCATTCTTCTACTGCCGAGAGAACTTCCGGTTCCGGTGACAGAACATGTCACGAGCGTCTAAATTACGCCGCTGCTTGTTTTGCGGTGAGTTGGAGAGGAAGAAAAACTCGATATCTCAATACTTTTTCGTGTAGAATTTAATAAACCGAAACTAAAACGGATGCCTGTTTGCCGTTCAGTGAACAACAAAGGTTTAATGTAAAAGTTATTTGGCAAAAGTAAAAAGGTCATTTCATGGTCCCTTTAAGGACGCGTGAAGCGACGCTTCTCCGCCATATGAAATGCAACAATCCGCTTCCGCCTTTTTTTTTTTTTGCCAGTGATTGCGTGTGTTTTTGACGGAGGCCTAGGGAATGCTCATCATGAGGGTCCGGACAGGCACTCAGACGTTGTGTGACTAGACTCCGGTGCTGTTCAAGTCTAACCCGGAAAACGGGAATGTGATGGAAAGAGTGCGAGGCGCGGCAGAACAGATGGACAGTTAGCAGGCATACCATTGACAGGCGACATGTGACGTCAAGTCTGATGAGCACCGCCGTCAAAAAAAAAAAAAAGCAGAGGAGTCGAGGAGGAAAGCCGTGGTGCTGGCCAGGTAAATGTCCGAACAGAAGACGGACGGTTAGAGTTCAACTTTTACTTCATGTGACGGAGAAGTGTCGCTTCACGCGTTCTGAAGGGTCCAGTTTAAACGCCCTTAAGGCGCTGGAAAAAAGCGTTTATCTCCGTTAAATTCTGATACAAACTCTTTTTGTTAAAAACCGAAACGAGCAACTAATCTCGCCACACCACCCTCTCCATCAGCACGATTTGAATCGGTCAGCTATCATCGCAATAAAAACGAAGCTTCTGCTGACCAGACACACACGCGAAAAGCAGCAGCTTGCGCCATTTTCTAAACACCATCTGCTAATGCATAACAAAGCGACAACGCTAGCTTTGGCCCCAAGTTAAGTTACCAACACAGCTCGCGCAATGGCCTATCACCCCTCGCTCGGCTCCGATAGGAGAAAGAGATTATTAGAGAGTTGTAGTAAATCGTTCCGATAGCTCCGGTACCCCGATAACAATATTTCGAGGCATGGGCAAAGGCGACAGCGGAGTATCGGGTATTGTTATCGGAGTCATCGAAGTGATCTACTAAAACACTATTAGGGAGTTTTCGTAGACCGTTTTTCCACCGCCGCTACCCTCTCCGGAACGAAGACTCCATTACTGGGCCCAGGCACGTAGCCTGTGCCCAGTAATGGAAAACGGTACATTCGTAAATGAGGGATCGAACTGCTTGGGGCACCCCTTCGCTTTCAGGTATGGACTCCTCGTCTCCTCTTCACGTAGACTGCACCTTAGAAGCTGCCTTGGCTTCGCACGAACGAGCACGAACGCGCGCGTGGGAGCTTTCGCTGCTGGCCATGTTGGTCGTCATAGACGCCTGTCCAACAAAAAAGATCCCTTGCAGTGGCGTACAGGCAGAGGAGGGGGTAAAGAAAAGCGTTCGGGACTAACTCCCTGACCACTGTCACCACAAAAAGAAGTTCTACCAGTATACTCAACGTCAAAGACTGCCAGCGCGGGCAGACAAGAAAAAAATTGTTTTAATTACAAACCTATGGTGTTTTGCTTCCTTGACCGTGCTCATGCAATTGTGCTGTGTTTTGGAATCGGGTTGCCATCATCGATGATTTACCGGGCTTATCGGATTTCGAGCGCCGATTCTTGAAAAGGAGTGCGGAGCTGGGCGTCGCACCGTACGAGGACACACCACGCAAGCGCCGCGTCTCTGCCTCAGTCCGCTTCGACAGCCGCGGAAGGCTCGCAAGGCCACCGGAGCCGCCTCGGCCACAGTTTGGCCAGTTTGGCCTCGCGGCCACCTCGGCTGCCTCGGCGAGTAGGAGGTACTCCGCCGCTGGGAGGCGCGCATGAGCGACGAGGCGTTGTTTTCGCCCTTTTTGAACTTTAATTTGCAACTTTATTAGCTCTATAAAAACGACGTTTTAGAGAAATAATGACGGTTAACGTTGTTGATATACTTTATTCCGCTTCAAAATTTCTGGGACGGCTCTCGCCAATCACAAAACCCAGTGAATGTGACGTATAGTGAAAGGGAGCGCCGTTATGCGCGCGCATTCGGTACCTCGCGGAGCCACCGTCGGAGGAGGTGTTTCCGAGTTGTCAAATTAAAATATGATGCGCTAATATTTTTAAACCCTTTTGTTGTCCACTGGGTTTCCGGGACCACTAGCGTGGAGAAACCGCAAAAAAAAGTAGAGGCTCAAATACTGTTGGAGGGCCCCTTTAAAGGGGCCCTGCAATAATATTTAAGCGTCTACGTTTTTTGCGGTTTCCACGTCTCTTGAAGTTCGGGCAAGCCAGCGGGCACGGAGAGAGTAACTAAATATCAGTGCGTCATATTTTAAACGGGCGACGCGGAAACTTCCTCTACCGACGAGGGCGACCCGCGGTACCGAAAGCGCGCAAAATGTGACGTCTTTGGTCCTGGGCTTACTACTGGTCAGAGCCTCTAAAAGCTTCTTTTTAGTCGAACTACAAAATATAAGTTGCGCGAAGCGTTTCAATTATTTATAAAAGTAGTTTTTGTTCAGTATTTTAGATCAGAAAAGAAACGAATGCAGTTTATAAAGTACGGAAACATGAAATGACCCGTCGACATACCCTCCACCGAGCGGTGGAAAAGGCGGCGCACACTAGAAAGGAGTAGTGGGACTGGCTGGCATTAGAGCACTATAAAGCTCCTTCGGAGCAGAGTAGCGCAATCTAGAACGCCGTTTCTCGGCGACTAGCGGCGAACACCCGGAGGTTCCAACTCCGGTCAGAAGTGCATGGGGAACGTGAGAAAATCGTTGTTTCTTCAATATTGTGGAGATATACGGAGCGGCAATAGTTTTTGACATAATAAAGGAACATTTTAGAACAATTTGCGCTGAGTTGCGTGCCAAGTAAGGACGTAATTTGTTTTTTAAAAATTACATGAGCGGCATCATGCAGCAGACGACGCGGCGACGTCAGGGCGACGTCACAGCGTTCACGTGACCCGCTCCGGCCAACCCGAAAAGCCCATCTCCGCTGCGTGCAAATATCGTCTGCTTCAAACGCCATTGCATTGGAAATTGCCATCTCAAAATTTGCACACGCATCCGATAATATTAAAACTTTGATAAAGTGTTTAGTGCTTTACTAACTTCACGACATACTAATTTTGAAAAGTGCGAACTCGATGTTTATTTTTTAATCGGCCGTGTTGCGTCGATCCCCATGTATTCTTCCATAGGGCGGGCCGCCTCCTGGAACCCTGAGTACCACGTGACTCGCGCCGAGCTGCTCTGTCGGCCATGTTGTCGGCGAAACACGCGGATCAAAGGATTGCGCTACTCTGCTCCGTAGGAGCTATAGACTAGGGGTGTCGCGAACCGGCCGAGGTTCGAGTTCGACCAGGTTCGACTTTTTCGAACTTTTAGTGGAATGTTCGACGAACCTTGTATTGAGGTTCGACTCGTGTGCGCATGCGCGACAGGCTGGCCAGTTGGCTTCGGATTGGATGGTGATGGCTAAGGGATGAATTAAGGGCAGCGCTGATTGATTATTTCACTTAATACACTACAAAAAACTAAGTTATTAACTTATTCAGTGATTAGAATTGGTGTCTTTTAATTGCAGCTGTTCATAAAATAAAATAACCCTTTGCTTAAAAAAAAAAAAATTATCCAAACCTAGACATGCTTGTATCAAGGTCTGGCCACACTGTCCACAAAGTCGAACCGCTCGAATCTGGTGAAAAGTTCGAAGGTTCGTCGAACCGGTTCGACCCAGTCGAACCCCGAAAGTTCGACCTAAAAATCCGGTTCGACAAAAGTTCGCGACACCCCTACTATAGACCTTTGTCCGGAAGTGCTCTTTTTAGCCTCGACCGCAAGGAGCAAAAGCGAACAATAATCTCGAACCCAGACGCTCACTGGGAGGGGGGGGCTGCGCCGGCTTGCGCCGCTGCTACCCGCCGCAGGCTTCTTCGCGGATGTGCGGACTGCCGTTTTGCCGGCATCGGTCCTGTTTACCGCGGTATGTGAGTATAGTGCCCGTAATGTGAGAGCCGTTTGTCCATACGTCACTTTGCCGCTGTTGGTTTCCATCTAGCCCAGCCAGAAAACATCTCGCGACGAGTTGACCGCGCCGCGAGTGACGAAGAAAAAGCAAACATGACGACGGTTTGTACGATTGCTTTGGTGGCTCTGGTGTTGCGTGTCTTCAACGTCCTCGTGAGAAGATTCCCGCCCTGCCCTTCGAAGTTATTGCAAGCACCACGAGTGGCACGAAAGCTGTGGAATCATCGTCTCAACTACAAATAAGCAGGCCTTCACGAGCAACGACAAAGCCGAGCAGGCGCTCGGCACCGTTGTGTCGTCAGATGTTCTACAACGCCGAGGCATTTTCATTTATCATTTGGAATGGCTTCAAGAGATGGATATTAATCTATTTCGCGGATTGTCAACGCCGAGGCGAGTGCCCTCCGTTGCAGTGCCGTTGTCGCGCAAAGTGCAGAGAAAACCGGGTGGCGATGGCGGCGGCGCTCTTTGATCGCTTTGATCTTGCGCCGTCGGGTTCATGGAGTCCGGAGTAAACGTACGTACGTGCGTCTGCTGGATCGGTGTTTTGGACTGCCTCAAAACTCTTTCTCACGCGCATTTTCCTTGTGAAGCTTAGTAGCTCATTGCACCTCGTCGTCGACTGCGCTCATTTGACTACGACGCACGAGCCTGCCTGATGTGAATTTCACTGCCTAAGATCTTTGGTGTGCTGTAACGAGGGCTAATAAAATGTAATTTCTGAACAAACGAGTCGAAGTTTCGTCTGTGATCATAACTGATCGCCTGTCACAATATTAATCTGTAGCGTTCCTAGACTACGCCCCCACAGGCACCCTGCTTCGTTGCCCGATAGTAAGTGTCTTCTGGTACCTCGTAGAATTCCAGCTCCCGCTTCAAGTAAGTACCATCCTTTACAACTGGCAATTAATAGTTTCGAACCCAGACGCTCGCAGCGTGTGTGTGTGTGTGTGTGGGGGGGGGGGGGGGGGGAGGCGATAGACCGCGACCTTTCCCTGTACTAGCACGTTGACGGCGTCAGTCTTGTTTACCGCCGTGTAACGTATCCGAGCAATTCGTCCCGACGGCACTGTGCCGTTGTTGGTTGTACGAAGAACCAGAGGAAACGCAGGCTTCTTTTGGACACCCACTGCCCGTCATACAATTGCCTAAGAAGCGAGTGCGGATGCGACGTCTACGGCTTCCACAAGTTTCCGTCCCATGCAGCTTCTCGGCAAAAATGGACAGCCGCACTCAGAAGAAAAAACTTCACTCCGAGCAAGAACTCAAGAGTGAGTGCCAGTGTAGCAACATTTTTTTTCTATGCGTACGTTTGGCGTGCGTGATGGATACAACAGAGGTGCATGGTTACTTCTCCGTGATCAGTCGGCAGGTCGTTTACGTCGTGTACGCACGCTAGCTACGAATGGTACCTTCGTTTCGGTTTCGGTTTAGGCTAGGCACCAGCCGCGCTGCCGCAGAAAAGCACGTCGATCGCGAAAATCGGTCTCAAACGTGCCACGAATGTAATGTCGTATACAAGAAACCAACAATCAAGCATTTGAAAGCTACAAGAAAGCGGTAGCGAAATATTTACTACGCAATGAACCCGGACTGAAACGCGGATGTCAAGGGTCAGCAGACACCGAGAATATCCAAGACAAGAAAGGTTTTCCCTCGTTTTCTTGATCGAGATGGGTTCTCGAATGTTCACGACATCTTCCCTGTTGAAGAACGGGCCGCGGAGGCTTCTGGTGAAGATATCTTCCATGACGTGTCGGTGCATTCGGACAGCCTGCCGCATCCAGCTCCCCAAAGCAACGCCGCCAACGCAGCCCCCCCCCCCCTCCTGCCTGCCAGTTCTTTCCGCGTGGTGGCGCGAGCGTAGATAAACATGGCGGCGCCCTGGAATTGGCGCGGACACTGGTCTATATAGACCTTTGTCCGGAAGTGCTCTTCCGGAAGTGAACAATAATCTCGAACCCAGGCCGCCCAGTCAGCCCAGTCGCTCACGGGAGGGGGGGCTGCGTTGGCCTGCGCCGCTGCTACCCGCCGAAGGCTTCTTCGCTGGTGTGCCGACTGCCGTTTCGCCGGCATCGGTCCTGTTTACCGCGGTATGTGGGTATAGTGCCCGTAATGTGAGAGCCGTTTGTCCATACGCCACTTTGCCGCTGTTGGTTTCCATCAAGCCGAGCCAGAAAACATCTTGCGACGAGTTGACCGCGCCGCGAGTGACGAAGAAAAAGCAAACATGGCGACGGTTTCTACGATTGCTTTGGTGGCTCCGGTGTTGCGTGAATTCAACGTCCTCGTGAGAAGATTCTCCTGCTCTTCGAAGTTATTGCAAGCACCACGAGTGGCACGAAAGCTGTGGAATCATCGTCTCAACTACAAATAAGCAGGCCTTCACGAGCAACGACGATGCCGAGCAGGTGCTCGGCACCGTTGTGTTGTCAGATGTTCTACAACGCCGAGGTATTTTATTTATGATTTGGAATGGCTTCAAGAGTGGCAAATTAATCTATTTCGCGGATTGTTAGCGCCGAGGCGAGTGCCCTCCGTTGCAGTGCCGTTGTCGCGTAAAGTGCAGAGAAAACCGGGTGGCGATGGCGGCGGTGCTCTTTGATCGCTTTGATCTTGCGCCGTCGGGTTCATGGAGTCCGGAGTAAACGTACGTACGTGCGTCTGCTGAATCGGTGTTTTGGACTGCCTCAAAACACTTTCTCACACGCATTTTCCTTGTGAAGCTTAGTAGCTCATTACACCTTGTCGTCGACTGCGCTCATTTGACTACGACGCACGAGCCTGCGTGATGTGAATTTCACTGCCTAGGATCTTTGGTGTGCTGTAACGAGGGCTAATAAAATATCACCGCGAACTTCTGAACAAACGAGTCGAAGTTTCGTCTGTTATTATAACTGATCGCCTGTCACAATATTAGCCCCCACAGGCACCCTGCTTCGTTGCCCGATAGTAAGTGTCTCCTGGTACCTCGTACAATTCCAGCTCCCACTTCAAGTAAGTACCATCCGTTAGAACTGGCAATTAATAGTTTCGAACCCAGAAGCTCGCAGCGTGTGTGTGTGTGTGTGTGTGTGGGGGGGGGGGGCGATAGACTGCGACCTTTCCCAGTACTAGCACTGTCTAGCAGTACTGGCACGTTGCCGGCGTCGGTCTTGTTTAGCGCCGTGTAATGTATCAGAGCAATTCGTCCGGACGGCACTGTGCCGTTGTTGGTTGTACGAACAACCAGAGGAAACGCAGGGTTCTTTTGGACACCCACTGCCCGTCACACAATTGCCTAAGAAGCGAGTGCGGATGCGACGTCTACGGCTTCCACAAGTTTCCGTCACATGCAGGTTCTCGGCAAGAATGTACAGCCGCACTCAGAAGAAAAAACTTCACTCCGAGCAAGAACTCAAGAGTGAGTGCCAGTGTAGCAACAATTTTTTTTCTATGCGTACGTTTGGCGTGCGTGATGGATACAACAGAGGTGGTCACTTCTCCGTGATCAGTCGGCAGGTCGTTTACGTCGTGTACGTACGCTAGCTACGAATGGTACCTTCGTTTCGGTTTCGGTATCAATGAAACGCGGATGTCAAGGGTCAGCAGACACCGAGAACATCTAAGACAAGAAAGGTTTTCCCTTGTTTTCTTGATCGAGATGGGTTCTCGAATGTTCACGACATCTTCCCTGTTGAAGAACGGGCCGCGGAGGCTTCTGGTGAAGGCACCTTTCACGATGTGTTGGTGCATTCGGACAGCCTGCCGCATCCAGCTCCGCAAAGCAACGCCGCCAACGCAGCCCCCCTCTCCTGCCTGCCAGTTCTTTCCGCGTGGTGGCGCGAGCGTAGATAAACATGGCGGCGCCCTGGAATTGGCGCGGACACTGGTCTATAGTGCTCTAGCTGGAATCACGCGCCGAAAGGGAAGGTCCCGGATGTACGCGGCGGCGCTGCGGTCGTATGGACAGGATGATCCGACCAGCTCCGAGCGTTCCGAAGGCCTTCGGTGAGAAGCTTTGTCTTGGGGTTTGGCCGTTTCGCGGTATGATAGCACGAAGTGGCTCCCATTCTGACCTGATCTTTACCACGTGTTTGCTGTCGTTTGTGGCCAATGAAGTGTCATGCCGAATTAGTGTTTAATCGCGCAGCAAATGCAATGAGAGCCGCTCCGGCTGCCCGCTGCATACAGGCTATCCAAAACATGCTTTAGTGGCGCCCTCTCGCGCCGTCGGCATGGAGTGCGGCAGGCGTGAGCGCTCGCGATGAGCCCACTACCCCTCCTCTAGTTCACGGCCACTCAAGCAACCAAGGACGTCATGAGGGAGGTTATTTTTTGCTTGTTTTTGTAATTTTAATTTGCCTATAACTTTTAAAATAAAGCGAATTTCGAGAAAAGAAAAGTTTTACTAAGTTACTACGTTCAGTGCGCTCAGGATTGGTGCAAATTAAAAACCAGTAAAGAAGTCCATGCAGGGCCCCTTTAAGGACGCGTGAAGCGACGCTTCTCCGCCATATGAAATGCAACAATCCGCTTCCGCCCGTTTTTTTTTTTTTTTTTTTTGCCAATAATTGTTTGTGTTTTTGACAGGGGCCTAGGGAATGCACATCATGTGGGTCCGGACAGGCACTCAGACGTTGTGTGAGTGGACTCCGGTGCTGTTCAAGTCAAACCCGGAAAACGGGAAAGTGGAGGAAAGAGTGCGAGGCGCGGCAGAACAGATGGACAGTTAGCAGGCATACCATTGACAGGCGACATGCGACGTCAAGTCTGACGAGCGCCGACGTCAAAAAAAAAGCAGAGGAGTCGAGGAGGAAAGCCGTGGTGCTGGCCTGGTAAATGTCCGAACAGAAGACGGACGGCTAGAGTTCAACTTTTACTTCATGTGGCGGAGAAGTGTCGCTTCACGCGTTCTGAAGTGTCCAGTTTAAACACCCCTTAAAGGAGCTGTGCTGCGATTTTAACGTTGAAAGAATTGGCATCTTCTATTTTTGACATTGTTCACGTTGTCACAAACGACAGAAAACACACCTCCTTTCATCGAAATGTTGCGATTCCGCCGCGTGATAGCGAGGCAAAATTTTGAATATTCCCCGACCTGCAGCCGCGAGCGGCGACCATGAGAAACACGCGGCATGACGTCAATGCGGGTCTTGTAGACAGATAGCAAGTTGTGCGAATACCTGCTCGATAAAAGGTAACTTTTCTATAAATCTTGTCGTTCCAACATAAATATAAATGCGTCAAAAACCTGGTATCATCGACAAAACTTTTATTATACGGAGTTTTAGTGGCGCCATCTATCCTAGGTCCACAAAACCGTCAGCTCTATCTGCTACCGCGAACAGGCGCCAGAAGCCAGAGGGGGAGGGGGACAGGGCCAGACGGGTATGGCCGGACCCGGATGAGACTCTCCTCCTTTCACCATATTGTTCGCGGTGCGCCCGCCAGTACGTAGTCACGAGGTCGCGAGCGAATAAGTTCTCGCTGCTCACTGATTGCCCTAGGGAGAGAGCTTCACCGGAACCCCGCGCCCACCCCATCGACGTCACTGCGCACGTGACCCGGAAGACGATGCACGAGTTGAGACGTGGCAAAAACATGGATCTTTTTCATTTTAGAGCGCAGCTCTTAGGCGCCCGTTTACGACTTGGGCGGCGTCGCCGTCGGCGTAAACGCGCGGTGCATTATGGGTAAGTTTCCCCTAAATCTAGCGGAAAAATTTCCCCGCAAAATCTAGCGGTAAAATTTCTCGCTAAATCTAGCGGAAAATTTTCCCCGATAAATCTAGCGGAAAACTTTCCCCGCTAAATCTAGCGGAAAAATTTCCCGCTAAATCTAGCAGAAACATTTCCCCGCTAAATCTAGCGGAAAATTTTCCCCGCTAAATTTAGCGGCAGAATTTCCCGGCTAAATTTAGCGGAAACTTTTCCCCTAAATGGGAGGCGAGCAGGAGAGGAGGGGTGGCATATCCTCCTCTCCGTACCTTCCCCTCCGCCTCCTCTAGAGCTGCGCTCTAATTCGGCGTTGCAGGGAGTTGTAAACGGCTTTCATTTTTTTTTTTAATAAAAACTAGGTTATTCAGACAAAATCTGTTTTCTGTAGTTCACTTCAGGAATGTCAGGCATCAACTTCCACAATTATTTAAGCAAATCCCTGAAATTGTTGCACAGCTCCTTTAAGGCGCTGTAAAAAAGCGTTCATCTCCGTTAAATCCTGATACAAACTCTTTTTGTTAAAAAACCGAAACGAGCGACTAATCTCGCCACACCGCCCTCTCCATCAGCGCGATGGAATCCGTCTGCAATCATCGCAATGAAAACAAAGCTTCTGCTGACCAGACGCACACGCGAAAAGCAGCAGCTGGCGCCATTTTCTAAACACCATCTGCTAATGCATAACAAAGCGACAACGCTAGCTTTGGCCCCAAGTTAAGCTACCAAAACAGCTCGCGCAATGCGCTATCACCCCTCACTCGGCTCCAATAGGAGAAAGAGATTATTAGAGAGTTGTAGTAAATCGTTCCGATAGCTTCGGTACCCCGATAACAATATTTCGAGGCATGGGCAAAGGCGACAGCGGAGTATCGGGTGTTGTTATCAGAGTCATCGAAGTGATCTACTAAAACACTATTAGGGAGTTTTCGTAGACCGTTTTTCCACCGCCGCTACCCTCTCCGGAACGAAGACTCCATTACGGGGCACAGGCACGTAGCCAGGAAGGGGGGGGGGGAGCCGGGTTCCCCTCGAAATCTTCTATTATGCTGGGACCTCCTCTGCCCCCTCCCCCTCATAGAGCATTTTCTCATGGGCGGCCCCCCCCCCCCCCCCCCCCCCCCGAAAACAAAATCCTGGCTACGTGCCTGGTGTGTGTGTATTTTTGTGTGTGAGTGTGTGTGCAGTAAAGAAGATGAGTTCGACGGAACCCGATTGTAGCATTGTTCCCAAGTCATGGTTCGAAGCTGAGTGGATTGCACCTCGGGACGCCGAGCGTCAGCGCTTGGAGCTCACGCGACCTCAGCAGGCTTGATTGAAACCTAGAATTCGCACATACGGTCTCGAACTGCAAACTCTGCAAACTATACAACCGCAATTTTTGTGAAAAAAATAAAATAAAACAGTTAATATAAGAAGGATAAAAAGCAGAGTGACTCTGATAAAAGCATCAGATAAAAGAGGACTCTATAATGTAATGCTTTTATCAGAGTTACTCTGCTTTTTTCCTTGTTGATTTGACATCACTTTTCACGAAAACTGCAATGTATACTGAGCTCCAATAGTAGCACTCGCCCAGTTGATATTAAAGACGTCGCAATTCATGGCGGTAAAATTTCCACCAAATTTTCGCTTGATTCAGATATCGTGAACTCTAGGAAACGAGTTTCACCGATTGCAAGAGTCTGCACACTTACGTTCAGAAAAGTCTACACACGAACAAAGAAACAGAGAACTTGGTGCATTGCCCTACTGTCTCTTCATTGCCGAAGAAGGGTAATTTCGGTAGTCCACTGAACCAAATTCCATTTTAAAAAGGTACTCCGGCGATTTTTTTTTTTTTTTCTAGCTATCCCGACGAATTATATTTTCGGAATCACCGGCCTTTATCCTTTCCGACAGGCGCGTAGCCAGGGGGGGAGGGGGGGGGGGGGGTGTTCAAGTATCAGAACACTTCCCGAAATTTTACTTTATTATATATATATATACATATATATATATATATATATATATATATATATATATATATATATATATATATATATATATATATATATATATATATACCGGGTGTTCATTTTTAATTCGAACAGATTTATTACAAAAAATCCGTAAAAGATGCACCAGTACGGTTTGTTCAAGTGAGTTATACGGCTAGGGGGACATTATGTGCGTGGCTAATCCTTGCGAGAAGTTGGCTAATTACTTAAAATTCGTTCATTAACTTTTTAATTAATGAAAATAGACATATGGTTCCAATTAGAACTTTGCTCAGCGTTGTCGAAAACCCCTAATTCAGTCATTTTCAGAAAGACTTTGAGCGCGTGAGAAGCGTAGTAGTGAACTGAAGTTACCGCTCGTGGAGCAGGTACAAAGCTAGAGGTTGCGATAAGGCGCCCGTGCGATTTTTCCGTCTATTATCTAGCCCCAGCCTTGTACCTGCTCCACGAGTGGTAACTTTAGCGCACTACTACGCTTCTCACGCGCTCAAAGTCTTTCTGAAAATTACTGAATTAGGGGTTTTCGATGTCGCTGAGCAAGTTTCTAATTGGAACCATATGTCTATTTTCATTAATTAAAAAGTTAATTAACGAATTTTAAGTAATTAGCCAACTTCTCGCAAGGATTAGCCACCCACATAATGTCCCCCTAGCCGTATAACTCACTTGAACAAACCGTACTAGTGCATCTTTTACGGATTTTTTTTGATAAATCTGCTCGAATTAAAAATGAACACCCGGTATATATATATATATATATATATATATATATATATATATATATATATATATATATATATATATATATATATATATATATATATATTTGTGTGTGTGATTGCACCAGCACCTTAACCCCCCCCCCCTCTCCCAAAAAAAAAAAAAATTCTGGCCACTGTTTTTTGGTGTTCTATTTAGTATCGCGAAAGTCAGAATAGTTATTGTGAGATCGACAAGTGGAAATGGTGTCAAAACTGACTTTCAAATATACCCGCGGTATTCAGTGCCGTGACGTCAGTGAAAGGCAGGCTTGCAGGTCAAACGGGGAGTCTCGAAATAGACTCTGCCGAGCATTTGTTTCGTGCTGCTGCGCGGGTTCTGGAGTGATAAGCTTCGAAAGCGTCCATTTCACACTATGAGACTGTTTGTAATCAGTTGGGCGAACAAAGTCTACGTGCAGCAGTGCACCCCTGTCTTCCCCTGACGTCACTTAATAATAATAATAAGTTTTATTTCCATTGCGACAATGGGGGTGACAAGGGAAAAAAGCTGAGCAGTCAGCTTGACAGGTCCCGGTCACCCTACAGGTGCCGCCATGGGGCATAGGCGTAAAAGAAAATAAAGATAATAAAAACAAATAATAGAGAAGTAACAACACTCGTCTACATACACAAAGTAAAAGGAAAAAACAATGCACACGCAACTTGAGGCGTCTATATAAAAAAGGAAAAACTTTCAGAACAAAAGGAAAACACTACACGATAAGAAATACACGAAGGTCACCGTGACAAAGGAAGCAATAGTCAAATACAAGGACCATGAATGCAACTAACAGCCATGACCGTCTGACGAGAACAATGATCGAATTGTTTTAAATGGCAAGTTATTCAAATTCAAATTTCTAGATTCGTACTGATTTAGTAAAGTGGGTATCCTGTATCTTAGCATTTGTGTGCCATAATTTGTCCTTGGCGTGACCACACCCCAACACTCGGCGCCGCGCGTAGGATAGACAGTGGTATTTCTTGAGACGTTCCCAAGGTTCATTAGAAAGTTTGTATTCCTGCTTAGTTCTATTTTTAAACTTGCACTAAGTCTGTAATCATACAAACTGTGTATGCGGATGACACCGAGTTTTTTAAAAAGATCAGACGTATGGGACTGGAATGGCATATTGCCTATAGCCCTAACAGCCTTTTTTTGTAACAGAAGTATCTTATCCAGATTCGTTGGGGTGGTTGTGCCCCAAACTAAGTGACAGTAATTGAGATGCGAGTAGAACAACGAATTATAAATCATTAACTTAACGCTCATTGGTACAATATGACGATGACGGTTTAACATACCGACAATTTGGGAGAGTTTTGTGTTCAGGTAGTTAATATGATTATCCCAAGACATATTATTGGTGAAAATAATACCAAGAATCTTGAAAGAGTTTACAATTTCTATCTTGGTTGAGTTTATGGTAAGGTCTTTCGTAATACTAATTACTTTATTTTTGGGACGAAAGAGAACAGCTTCAGATTTTCCAACGTTTATTTGGAGTAAGTTAGAACGGCTCCACATATTCAGCCTGCCAAGCATCACGTTAGCTTTGTCAATTAATACGTCGGCATTTTCCCCAGAAAAAAATATGCTCGTATCATCTGCATAATTTACAAACTTAGCTTCAGAATATATGTTGATGATATCATTTACGTATATGTTGAAAAGAAATGGACCCAGTATGCTACCCTGCGGTACACCGGAGAGGATGGGTTTTGCAAGAGACGAGTATCCATTCATAAAGACGTACTGAGATCGATGCTCGAGATAAGATTTTAGTAACCGCAAAGCATGCCCACGAAAACCGTAAGTATCTAATTTTGTTAGAAGGATTTGGTGATTGAGACAGTCAAAGGCCTTGGAAAAATCAATAAACAGACCAAGAACCAGTTTCTTCTCTTCAAAATTTTGTGAGATGAGCTCCTTCGCATCCAATAAGGCAGTCTCAGTGGATTTGTGTTTCATAAAACCATATTGGGAGGTGTTTATGATGTTATACTTATTTGAGAACTTCATTAATCGGTTGTATAGTACTTTTTCCAGAACCTTAGAGAAAACTGGTAGTATCGAAATAGGTCGGTAGTTCCCCAACTCGTTTACACTACCCTTTTTATGCAAGGCTAACACCTTAGCTATTTGCATTCGCTTCGGGAATACGCTTGTAGCCAAGCAAAGGTTAAAAATATGAGATAGGGCCGGAGCTATCATGTCAACAACGTACTTTACAGGTCTTACCTGGATACCGTCCGCGTCACAACTTGCGCTATTTTTTAGCTGTAAAAGCACTGATCTTACCTCTGGCTCGACCACGGGTTCTAAAAATATTGAATCGTTGTTTCTTGTATCAGTAAAGGCTGAAGAGTTTAAAATATCAACAGTGGCCGTAACATTGATGAAGTGCTCGTTAAAGGCATTTGCTAAGGAACAGCCAGAAAGCTCAATACCATTGTTTACAATCTTTTCAGGTGAGCTGGACGGACGTTTTCGATTTAAAAGAGAGTTTAGCTGTCTCCACATGATGTCCGTACGCCCCTGTGCTGCCGTGAAAACATCGGAGTAATAACGTTCTCTTGCACGCTTTAGCTCTTTGTTTAAAATATTACGGTATATTTTAAATCGCTTGAGGTCATTCAGGTCTCGAGATTTGGCAAACTGACTAAATAAGCTATTTTTAATACGAATTTTGCACAACAGGTCATGCGTTACCCACGGTTTCCTTATGCGTTTTGATATTTTTATTGACTTAAATGGGAAATATCTGTTATAAAGTTCCACAAACAGCTCCATAAAGGCATTGTACGCCCCGTCGGCCGTATCTTCCTGCAGTACCCCACTCCAGTTTACGTTTGAAACGGCAGACCGAAAACGGTCAAGTTGGTCAGGGGATATTTTTTGGATCATTGTTCGCTGGGTTTTACTGATGCCTCTAGGAATGCTTTTTACAGCGATGAATATTGGGAGATGGTCACTCAAGTCACAGCCAATGACACCAGCTTTCATACACTCGGACGAGCAATTTGAAATAAACAAATCAATCAGCGTTTGTGACTGGCAGGTAACACGCGTGGGTCTGGTGACAACATTTGTACAACCACCAGAAGAAATCAACAAGTCAAATGTTTTTTTAGCAACCGTGTCTACAGTCATATCAATGTTAAAGTCACCACCGCAGACAACTGTGCATTTTTCCTCATTGACAAACTCCAAAAACGATTCAAAAAAATCAAAAAACACCTCCAAGTTACCCTTCGGCGGTCGGTACATAACGACAAAGATTTTCGAATTGTTACGTATGCATAGTACTTCATAATCAGGAGTAATACGGCTGTAGTCGCTAACCAATTCACACTGATAATCTTTTGTCAGGATCGACAAGCCACCACCACGTCTAGAAGTCCGATTGACGCAAAAAGAGCGATACAACGGCAATTTAAGAACATTCACTTCATCCGTATACCACGTTTCCGAAAGCATTATAACGTCAAATGAGAAATCAAATTGATCGAAAAGCATCTCGAGATCATCAGTCTTATTTTTTGCCGATTGCACATTCAAATGAAAGCACGTCGTGCTTGACGCATACTCCCTACCCAGGTGACCCTTCAAGTTTTGCGGGAGTACGAAGGCAATGTCGGCCATCACAAAAGAAACAAAAAGCCACAAAACCAACGCACACATACGGCAATTCAAGTTAGCTTTGATAGGTCCTGATCGTGCTCAACTCGAATGACCGGATCGCCCTCCCGTTTCCTGACGTACGAGTATCCCTCCCTGTGCCAAACGAACCTGTAGTCAAGGTTTCTAGCCTTCGTCCGGACGTCATAAAATAACTTTCTATTGGAGGCGGTTAAATTCTCCTGCAGATAGATGTCATCTGCAGCTGCACCGCGCCTCAGCTTGAGCTTGTTCTGCAGCCACCTGTTGCGTTCACTTCGGTTGACGAAGCGGACAATCACCATTGGGGTCTTTTTTGATTTAGTTTGAACGCGGTGGACGGCTTCTACGCTCTCAGTCGTGAGTCTCGGCACGTCGATCCGATCCGCGATCGTGTTGAGCTTATCGAGCAGGTCCTCATTCAGGGTTTCAACTAGTCCGTGCACCTCGAGATTATTGGCTCGCCCGTATTGCTCCAACCTGTTCAACTCCCTTTTCAGTTGAGCGGTTTCATCACCCCCTCGGTCATTCTCCAGCTCATTCACCCTCTTTTTAAGGACCTTGATCTCGTTTTCCTGTTCTCTCATCTTTTTTAGTACCTCATCATATTTTTCGGACATTACTTGGACGGAGAGTTCCATGCTCTCTACTTTTGCGCTAAGGAAGGGCAGACATTCCAGCTTCTCATTGATGGACGCTAGGACATGCGCTATGTCAGGGTCATCCTGGCCCTCCTCACCGCAGCCAGCACGTGAGGGACGACGGCTGCACGCCGGACACCGCCAGGTCTTTCTGGCGGCTGCCTTTTTTGCCTTATAAGATTTCTCAGTAATGCCAGCACACTTCCAGAAATGGTACGTGCCTGCACACCCCGTACATTCAAAACACCCCTCCTCCTCCTTCATAATGGGCGAATCACACGTAGAACACGTACCAGACATCCCACAGGTCCCGAGGGCTAGGCACTAACAGGAAAGGGGAAAAGAACTTTCACGTGATTTTTAGCTCGCCGCCGCTGAGAGATGATCACCCCGACGGATGCTTTCGGCTTGCCCGTCTGCACTCGATGGCCGAGAACAGTGCCCACGCCGGCTGGGTCCCCTGGAGTCTTGAATTTTCTGGTGTAGCACTGGCCCGCCGACGAGAAAGCTGGCCCACCGAGGCAAGCACCAGAGGCCGCCCGTGGCCCCTTCCTTCCTCTGACGTCTCATTTTCATTGCTTTCCTAAAAGCCTTTAACTAAAATTTAAAAAAAAAGTTAATTTAAGAATTTCGGGAAAGAATAATTATTTTGGCCCAATATTTCGGTTGCTATTTCAGCGACGTTTGGTGGCGCGTTTAGCGAATTCTCAGGCAAACCGAAAACACTCGTCAACAGCTGTTTCTTTTTTTTTATGTGGTATACATAGTTATTTGTGCGTATATGTTAAGACCAGGGATCCTAGGTTTAATCCCCTCCCCTGCAGTTTCGATCTGGATGAGCATCGTACCGGCGTGCGGTCGTGTATCACTACTGCGTGGTGCACGTTAAAGACCCCAGGCTAGCAGTTGTACTGAACTGACTAAATTGCTCATCTACAGCTGGGAGACTCGTCGCCCGTTGAGGCAGACCAAGTTCTAGGCTGTATAAGCATACACACAACCCAATTATTATTATTATATGTTCAGACTGCGGGAAGATCAATCAGCCACTGTGGGCGCCTCCGGAATGAATAAGAAATTTCACCAGTGCATTACTACTGCTATCCTGCTTTAACATGCATCATCCAGTGGTGTTATACACGGCATCACGCCGGTACGTTCCAGTTTCTAAACGGGCAGGGGTTGAACCTATAAGGAGCATTCACTGGACGCCATATTTGTGGGTGCTGACTGGAGCGCATGCTCACAACGAGCTCACATTAACAGGTTGCTAAGACCGGCAATCTCGATGGTGCGGAATGTACGTTGCAAAAAAACTGGAAACTCGCCATCAGCACGCGCTCAGCACTCACGCACATAATTATGCCCGCCAGTGAATACTTCCTACAGGGCAGTGCCAGCTTTCTCTTCATGTGCTCCGAGCTGCGGCCCGGTAACACACTATGAGCCACCGATGATACCCTCTACATGCTCGGGGCGTAGTTTCCACAGTGTTGGAGCCCCTCACTGCTCCGAGAGCACGTGACTTCGACTAACGTCTTATTCACACGCGTTATTCTCGTATACGAAGGAGACGCTGGAGCAAAGACACGCTCTCGCACGAGTAGCTTTATACAGAATTTTGGGCGCTAGGGAAGGTATACGTTACAGCCTCGAAAAACGTAGCACACAAAAGGCTGACGCCGAGTCGTTTCATATTTTGTTTGTGTAACAGACAACCACAATTACCATGCTTCTCGTCGGAACGAGGCTGTTCAATTCGCAACAACAACATCGGCTGTCCATTTACCAGACCAGGTGCATGGATACACGCACAACTTACCTTTCCTCTAAAATAATTTTTTTTTTTTTTTTTTTTTTTTATCCACGAAGATTTGCGGTGCATTCGGCGCGCCCGTATACCTTCGAAGACTCGAGACGATAAATGACACAGCGCCGGTGGGGCGAATTGTCCGCCGCTTGGAAGGATGTCGCCCAATAATGCTCCAGATATATCAACAAAATGTGACGTGGAGAATCTAGATTTCAGAGAGGGAGCAACTCGAACCACGAAGAGCGTTCGCAATTTAATGGCGGACGCCAGCTGGGCAGATTGATCGCAAGTGCGCATGCGTTGCGTCGTCACCTGGCTATGCGGAGCGCAAGTTCGTCTGCTTCTTTTGCGGGGGTTGTGGTGACGTCACAAAGACGCCGAGCTCTGACTGGTTCCGAATGAAGGATAGTGGGTAGACCTCAAGGCAGCTTGCTTTGAGGTCTACCCACTACCCTTGAGCCAGAGCCAATCAGAGCTCGGCGTCTTTATGACGTCACCGCAACTCCTACGCAAGAAGCAGGCGAACTTGCTCTCCACATAGGAGGAAAGCCGGGGGAGCGGCAGAGACGCTTGCGGACGATCAACGCTTGCCTCACACCCTCGCAGCTCGTATCGTGAACGTGGCCAACACCTCCTCCTAGATAACAAAGATATGTTGTCATCAGATTGGAAACGACGATTGCGTCAACGTTCGGCTCCAACTTGACTCGAAGCCGAGCGCTGACCTGTGGTGTTGACGCGGCCCATAAACCACGTGACCTCGATCGTGCAGTTGGAAACACCCTGAAATCTAATCTAAGCACACTAACTTTACGTCAACCCCCCATCCCCCCTGGGTGTGTGTAGTATCAGACTCCGCCCCTGCTCCTCCGTATTGAGTTCAAACAACGTGATTCATCCTGCGTGCGTCTACGTCACATGGGGTAGTTTCCCTGAATGAAACATCCTTTCGGTTGGCGAATCGTTTTATTCTTCCGCGAGCCAGAGTTGCTTTCCCTTTCCGCTTACGGCTGCGACATTCCTTCGTTTGAACTCTGCGTGGTGTTTGAATATGAGTCCCGTGTAGGATCGTATACGTGGCGACTCGTGCCAAGTATTTTTTCTCTCGGAGTTTGCTTCGAAGCGCACACGACCGTGAATACGGGAGGAGGCGGCGAGGCGAGATCATTACATTCGTAATTGAGGGATCGAACTGCTAGGGGCACCCCTTCGTTTTCAGGTATGGACTGATCGTCTCCTCTTCACGTAGGCTGCAACACCTTAGAATCTGCCTTGGCTTCGCACGAACGCGCGCGTGGGAGCTTTCGCTGCTGGTCATGTTGGTCGTCATAGACGCCTGTCCAACAAAAAATATCCCTTGCACTGGCGTACAGGCAGAGGAGGGGGTAAAGAAAAGCGTTTGGGACTAACTCCCTGGCCACTATCACCACAAAAAGAAGTTCTGGTTACGCCGCCATACAGTATACTCGATTTCAAAGACTGCCAGCGCGGGCAGACAAAAACAAATTGTTTTAATTACAAACCTAGGGTGTTTTGCTTCCTTGACCGTGCTCATGCAATTGTGCTGTGTTTTTTGTGTATGTTTATACAGCCTAGAACTTAGTCTGCCTCAACTGGCGACTTGTCTCTCAGTTGAAGATGAGCAATTTAGCCAGTGCAGTACAAACTGCTAGCCTGGGGTCTTTAAAGGGGCGGTGCAACGATTTTATGATTAAAAGAATTTGCATCTTGTCATTTTTAAGTTGTTTATCGTGTCCCGGAGGATAGAGAAAACACCTCCTTCATTAAAAATGTCGCGATTCCGCTGCACAATCGCAAAGCAAAAGTCGAGCTTTTTCGCACACCTGCAGCCTCAAGTGGCAGCCGAAGGAACTACGGCGAAAAGATTACGTGACCTCGCTCGGCTCTAAGCTGCAGAAAAACGCCCACTAATGTCAGCAGAGAGAGGGAGAGGAAGCGTCCTCCGAGATAGCACACGGGAACCTACACGGCACTCCGAATGACGTCACTGGGAGTGCGACCAGGTGTGACCCTGAAGACTGGGAGTGAGTTGAGGGGTGCCTGAAATTGCAATATTTATCTTTTTTTTACGCAACAACTAGGACACGCAGGCGAAATCGGTTTTCTGTTCTTTACTTCAGAAGTGTCAGAGGGCAACTTCCACAAATCTTTGACCGAAGTCCAGGACACAACCCCATCTTCGTCTTTGACCAGGACACAACCCCATCTTCGTAAATTTATGAAAAAAAAATGGACGTCTTTTTTTTTTTTAAAAGCGCCAGACTTTTACCAGATGAACCTTGATCACTGAAACACGGGTTGTCGGGACAAATTTGTGTCGCTATTATAGGTCAGGTGATACTCATATCATTTTCAAATAAACTCATTAGGAAAAAAAAAAAAAAAAAAACAAGGTCGCGGAACGTTTATAATTGAAGCTATATGCCGTTGTTTATGAACGTAGAATGACTCACACCAGCTGCCGCTCTAACGGACCTCATGTCAGATTTCCCGGGCACCGAGAAGGATGTTGGGAGCGCACGTACACACACGCTGCACACGCTCGCTATAATAGGTATAAAAAAATATCTAAGTAAATGTTGAACATAAGGCATTGACGAAAGCGCGTGCGAAGTGGAAAGAGTAAATAGGGAGTTTTAGAATAGGGGGCACCAACGCTTTTGGTCTCCCGAGCAGCGCCGGTCTGCGCGTGGGCAGTGTGAAGCCGCAAGCTGTTTGGGGGACCCAAAACGTTGACGATCCCTATTCTAAAACTCCCTATGGTGCTGTGTTTATATTTAGACAGCGGGAAATATAACAAAGACCAAAACCAAAAGATGCGATACGGAGCGCAAGTTCGTCTGCTTCCTGTACAGCGGTTGCGATGACGTCAGAACGACGCCGAGCTCTGATTGGCTTTGATTGAAAGGATAGTGTCTAGACCTGAATGCTAGATGCCTTAAGGTCTATCCACTGTTTTTTTTTTTTTTTTAATCAGCCAATAAGAGCTTGGCGTTCTGACATCATCGCAACTTCTGTGCAAGAAGCAGACGAATTTGCGCACCGCATAGCTTTTTTTGGTTTTGGTCATCGTTGGAGGGGTGTCCCTCCAAACAGGAAGTCTCCCCCGGCTTCACCTCAGGTGGCGTCATGTCGCCTCCAGGAGCTCCAAACGTCATCACTCGTGGATGCACGCAGTGGCGCCTAGCTCGTGTCAGCATCGCCAACAGCATGTTTTACAGCGTGAACGCCCCAACGCGGCAGACATGGCGACGCCCGACGCACGTGTCTCACGCTTTGTGACGTGCTCCGATAGAGTTTCAGCGTCGCTTTATAGGGCCGGGTCAGGGATCCACTGGCAATGACGTCATGCGTGAGCCTTCTAAGCGATAATGGTTTTGCTATACATTCGCGACATGTTGGGGAGAAAGGCGTATTCGCGGCTTGCATGTAAAATTATTGCACCATTGCTGGTGGTCATGCCCACTTGTTCTGGCCGAGAACAAACAAATTCGGTCTAGTGTGAAGTGCGCGCTACATGACTGCACGAGGCAAGCCCTTAGCAGCAAGGCCGCCACAACGGCCGAGGACGTGACGTCGCTGCGAGTCATCCGTTCCAACACTCCTCAGATTTGTATACGCATACGAAACGCATTCGTTTTACCCGTGTATCGTTTCCGCGTCCTTCCGTGACTGCTGCGGTGGTACGCTGCGTCGTACGAATCCCAGCTTGTGCGCACGCGCGTTGCACACGTATAGCTGGCGTGGACAAACGCGGACTTCTTTGTATACAGCTGATTGTCCATATAAGGCGGCGTAAGACACACGACAGAAAGAAAACGGGCGACCGAGGCCCCGACACCCGCATTCGAGCGTTCCGGCCCCCAGCAAAAACAATCTATAAATAGACGCGAGTCACAATGCGGTGTGAAGCGAACGCGTCGACAACGATTTTCTCGCTTCATCAACTCACTTACTCGCTCTGTACAACAAAGTGGCCGAGCCAATCGCCCATCTCTGCCGAAATCAAAATTAGAGTCTTTTTATGTTGTCATTGTTTTATTCTCCTTCCTGGCTTTCGCTATCGCTGCACCACACGAAGAAATAAACTGACGGCTGCTATCAGGCCAGTTACACAAAGGAGCTCGAGTTGCTCGGTTTTAACGCCCTCCCCCGACATTGCCAACGGGAGTGTCCATATACATTTGCGTCGAATGCACGCTCGAACGCTCCGCGCATGCGTTGCAGGCTGAGGTTGCTGAGGCGTCATATATACGATGATGACTCTCGGTTCGTCCTGAGAGACAATCGTATTCGTCATCTGTTTGGGGCACCGTGGTTTTTTCCGCTTTTTTAGTTTCGACGACTTCGTCGGGATGGTTCTACATGTATATACATACAGATGTGGCTGCGTTTCTAAAACTGGCATTTAGGGAACATGTGGTATTCTTGTTCGTACTTCCGTCATCATCTTTTTTTTTTTTTTTTTAAGCAGCGAAAGACATATTTACGTTGGTTGACTAATGACACAGGCACGCAGCCAAGGGGGGGGGGGGGGGGGGGGCATGGGGCTTGGGCGCCCCCCCCCCCCCCCCCGAAACCTTACATTTTGAGGGGCCTCCTCTCCCCCCTCCCCCTCATGCAGCATGTAGTCATGGGCGGGCCCCCTCCGAAACAAAATCCTGGCTACGTGCCTGACTGGGCATGCGCGGCGCTAGTCTTGTCTGCAGAGTCCCGGATCTCGTAGCGGGTTGCGGAGAACGTTGCGGGACAGCAGAAACGATCTTCGAAAACTCCCTATTATACAAGGTTAGCGGCTTTAGTCAAATCTCGATGGAGCTGTCAAGGGTTCGGTAGGCGACCGCATGCCTCTCGCCGCGTCGATCCCAGCACCGGCACGTCTGGCTTTGGCTAGCGTGGCCCCGGTGACTTTGGTAGATGGTATTCGAAAAATGGTGTCGATTGTTGTTCGCTTTAGATCACGGTGAGTTTCAGACGCATCGTTCGTGCAAGCGCCCATTTAGCAGACGGTTTGTTGCAATGGTGACAGTGACCATTGCAGACGGATTTTACCTTGCGGAAGGACACGGATGTGTTGCGTGAGGAGGTCATCCCCAGAAATATGTGCCGTCGCATGCTTGCGCCATCTCTAAGCGGGTTACGACAGCGCTCCCATAGAAGCCCATGTATTTAATATACAAATATAACCGAAACACCAAAACGTTACGCTTTAAAAAATTTGCAATGACACTACTCCTATACCGCTATTATCGTGACAAAACTTCGAGATGATGACGTGTAAACGGCAGGTTCCTTTGTTGAACGAAAGTTTTGATATATTGCCACTACGAATAGTATCAAAGTTAATCAAAGTGTACAGTTTATTCTTGGTTATAAAGAGCTCGTTATGATTTTGTAAATAATAAATATCCCTCGCCAGTATTATGGCAAATTATGTAGTGTCTGAAATCTGCATTACCTCTGCAGAAAAAATATATATCGGAGGCACCTCAAGGAAATGTTTGAGAAACAGCGAAGTTCAAACGAGCACAATTTTAAAACACAACAAAATACAAAATTTTCCATACCACTGCAGAAATCTAGAATAATTCATAATGTGCTGGGTATATTTAGTTTTTTTTCGCAAAATTATTTTCTTGGGTTCCTGAGACCAATTTGCCAAATTCGCTGGATTCGTTATCGTTCAGACGCTTAGTATATCTATTACAGGACTCTGCTACTGACATCAATGAAGTAGTAAACAAAAACAGCTGTTTTATTTTAAGATCATCTGAAATTATCAGAAAAAAAAAACAATTTCAAAATATTATGGCTAATTTTTAATGTTATGTGATTAGAGTTACTTTTATTGTAAGGAGTGGAAGTACTGCGGTGAGTACCCAATTTATGAGAGGATGATTGCGCTTGTGAACTTAACTTTCACATATGAAAAGTAATAATTAATCATGTAGTACTAAATTATTACATTAAATTAATTATCCCAATCGCCCTTAACACAAAGATCAAAAGTAAAAAAAAAGAAATCTGGAGAAGAATGTATTGAAATATCCGAATTGATATCACATTCCTCGAAGAGGGCGGAAGCACAATATTTTAAAATGGCGCCGACTTGTAGTCGGCGTCCCTAAATTTTGTATTTTGTCGCAAGTTGAAAACTCGGTCGTCCTCAAAACGTACCCGGACAAGGCGCGGGTTCTCAAATTCAAAATATTCAACGAATGCCTGAAAACGGTTGAACCTGTCCATTTCATGACACATTTCTCAAAGATGACTCGTTTTAGATGATTTTTCATAGAGCTGCTTGTAGTCGAGGGTCCTAAATGTTTTTATTTCGTAACAAGTTCAGCTTTCAGTCGACCTAAGAAAGTTTCTGGACAAGGCGTGCGTGCCAGAATTTCAAAAGATGAACGGATGCGTAAAAAGCGGCCAAACCATCCCCCCTTCGAAGCGGTTTTCTCAAAGAGGAATCATTTTGAAGTATTTACCTGAGCACCAGGACGTGCTCGAAAGATTTTAATTTTATATTCCGCCTTTAGTTGCGAACTTCGTTGTCTTCAAAAGGTTGCCTGGTGAGGCGAGCGTGCCCAGATTTCAAAATATGACTGAAGACGTAATAATGTTGAGAGCTGGGCTAGTTGGTAGTTGTTAGACATGATGAAATAAAACAGCGCAAAAAGGTACAAAAAGAAGAGACAAACCGGACAGAAGAGCGCTCTGATGTGTCCGGTTTGTCTCTTCCTTTTGTACCTTTTTGCGCTGTTTTATCTCATCATGTTTGAATGAAGGCGTACAAACGACCGAACCATCCCAACTTTGAGACAGGCATTCTCAAAATGGACTTATTTTAAATTATTTACCATAGTACCTGAATCGGCTGGAGGGTTCTATATTTTATATTCCGTCTTTAGTTGGGGACATATATGTCCTCAAAAGGTTCCCGGCGAGGCACGGGTGCCCAAAATTCAAAAGATGAACGAACGCGTAAAAGCAGCAGAACCATCCCTAATTTGTGATCGGTTGTATCAAAAATGATTAACCTTGGAGCGTTTCCCATATTACCAGGATGGACCCGAGGGCTCTACATTTTATATTTCGCTTTATGTGAAACTGGAAGGTTCTAAAAAAGTTTGCTGACGAGGCGCGTGTGCCAAACTTTCAAAAGATAAACGAATGCGCAGAAACAGCCGAACCATCCCTAATCTAAAACCGGTTTTCTCAAAAATAACTTATTTTGAAGTGCATTCCATAGTACCAGAATAGGCTAGAGGGCTGTATATTTTGTATTCCGTCTTTAGTTGGGGATAAAAATGTCATCAAAAAGTTCCCTCGCAAGGCGCGGGTGCCCAAATTTCAAAAGATGAATCAATGCATAAAAACTGGCCGAACCATCTCCACTTTGAGACAGGTTTTCTTAAGAAGGACTCTTTTTTTAAATGTTTGCCATAGTACCATAATGAGCTCAAGGGCTCTATATTTCACATTTTGTGTTTAGTTCGAGACTCAAATTTTCTGAAAACGTTCCCTGGCGAGGCACGTTTGCCCAAAATTCATAAGATGAACGAGTGCCTAGAAACGGCCGAACTATCCTGTCTTTGAGATAAGTTTCCTCAAGAATGACTTACTTTGAAGTATTTGCCATAGTACCAGGATGGGCTCGAGGACATTTTATATTCCGCCTGTAGTTGGAAACTGGGTTGACCTAAAAAAGTTCCCTGGCGAGGCGCGTGCCCAAATTCCAAAAAATAAACGAATGAGGGGAAAAAAAAAAAGCCGAACCATCCCCACCTTGAGACCGGTTTCTTTATGAAGGATTCACTTTGAAGTATATTCTATGGTACTAACGTGTGCTTGAAGGCTCTATATTTTATATTCCGTCTTTAGTTGGGAACTGGTTTGTCCTCAAAAAGTTCCCTGGTAAGGCGCGTGCGCCAAAAGTTCAAAAGATGAACGAATGCGTAGAAACGACCGAACCGTCGCCACCTTTAACGATGCTACTGGGTATGCACTGATGTTTGATGATTTGGCATGATGGATGTGGATGAGAAAATTATCATCTGCGTTTTTGCACCACCATCTTTGGGCCCGTTGCACCAGTGGTAACTTTAGCGCACCAACGCGTTTTCTATGTGCCCCGAGTCTTTCTAAAATGTACTGATTTAATGGCCTTCGATGACGCTCAGCAAGTTTCTTATTGGAGCAATATGTTTATGTTTACCAATTGAAACTATTGAACAAATTTTAGTCGAATATTCATCTAATCGTGACGATTAGCCAAATATATAATGCCTTCCGGCCGTATAACTTAGGTGATTATCCTTCATTAATGTAACCTTAACCAAAAAGAAACGACGTGAAAAGCCTTAAATAGACACACTGTATACATCATATAAGTATAATAAATTCAATGTTTTATACGCGGATGTTGTGTAAATGCCGCATAAGCGATAGTTTTTATATTTCGTTTCAGCTTAAGTCCAGATGTAACCGATGCTTCGAGCTAAAGGGACAAATCAAGCAGTGTCAAAAGCGCAAGTCACTGGGCTTTCACAGTTTATGATTGGCTCAGCGATGATAAAACACGAACATAAACGCGACGAACTCCAGGATGGTTCGCTTTGACACTTGGTCCCATCACCTCGTATCGTCGGCTGCGTCTGGATTTAGAGGTGAAACAAAGTCTAGGCGATAACGCAACGCATGAGGCTGTCACACAGAGGAGTGGGGTTCGAATCCCGCTCGGCCGGGATCCTTACTTTATTAATTGTGTACTCTTCTAAGAAATCCCAGCCCATTCTCGACCGACATCAAGTGTTCTTGTTCAGAACATTCCTGTCAGTCACCCTGCCGTCGCCGACGAAAGATACGTGGCACCTTTCCCTAAATGTTTGTAGGCACGATTTCGCCTCATTTTTCTTTTTTTCCGTTCCAAATTCAGTTGCTTTTTATTGGTGGAAGCATGGCACTTAACGGAAAGCGGACACGCAAACACGATTAAAAAAATGAAATACATAAGCCGACAATTCATTATGAGATACGTCCTGTACAGAATCAACCACTAACCATACGTCTTATGCCCCACAGCAAACCGGCAACAGCCAGGCAGCGTCATCAGAGTGAGAGCCCACTGTTATACTCTGTCTCGTTGTAACTTGACAAAGGGTGAACGATAAGCCCCACATTGCGTGCCGACGGCTTTGATATGCGCTACTTATACGAGCGCAACGCACCCATATTGTAGCATGGCGCAGCAAAAAGCCTGAAACTTCTTCGCAGTTAAAGCGCACTCTGATGATACGTAGTCAGGTTCCGGTTCGCCCGTCAAAACCGTAGCTTCCGCCGTACTGGCACGTTATTCGATCACGGCTTCTTGGCCTACCCAGTATTTCTTGCTTCAGACACTAGAGCAAGCAGCGCCACCAGAGTAATAGCTCACGATTGAACAATGCAGCCGCCACTCCCAGGCATACCCAAGGTTTTTGCTTCGGTCGCTACATAGCGCCAAACCAAACAGCATTGCAGGTTGCCACACTCACAACACAATTATATCTGAAGGTACCTAACTATAGCGAATTCTAAGTCAACTATAAGAACTATAGAAATGGGTGCGCTGAATTTTTCCAAATTGTTTAGAAGTTCCGATGCTCTTCCTTAGATTTAGTATCGCCATGAAATGGTAACGTATCAGTATGTTGCAACCGCAAGACACTCATTATCTCATCCTTTTTTATCTTTGGGGTTACTGTTTTGTTTTGTTTTTCACTTGGCACACACACCGCCTTGGCGTGAATTTGCACACGGCGTAAAAGTTAAAGGTGAATACGCCACGTGGAGACAGATTAGTAAACTCACCCTAACAAATTCCTGGACAGGGGACGCTTTGGTCTTTTCCCATGCTTTTCAATGAGTGGAACGTGAACAAAGAGTTAAAAATAAGGACGTAATGCAGTTGACTGATTTTCTTCAGCGCCCAATATCATGACGAGCTTTACATAAGAAGCATGCCTTGAACTTGGAATTTGAACTTATTTTTTTTTTTTTTACGGCAAACATATGACTTAACTACCGATGTGCAGAAAAAGGTATTTACTGGCAGGACTTCTGCGACACAGTATCCTCTTATTAATTCTGCAAACATTATCCACAAAGCACTGTATTTTCTATCCTTTCCATATCGCAGGTGTCTCTTTTACTTGGCCATGCTGCTCGAATGCAAGACGTGGTGAATGAAGCCAGAAAAAACAGTGATCATGTATTTCGTCTAAACAAAATAATGGTTGGTGGATCAGTGATCACGAAATCGCTCGCAAAGGACATTCGTGAAATATTCAACGTGAAATCAATGATCGTTTGCTACGGCTTAACTGAAACGTTTGCAGTTCTGAGCTCCTCACCTGTAAGACAACTCACCTTCGACAATTGCGGTTTTCCTGTTGCCGGCATCTAACTTGGTGTACGAAAGTGAAAGTGTAAAATATTCACTTTGATCATTCATCGACACAGATAGTCACAAATACATCGGAATTTTCGGAGGTGGTGGCGCCAGTTGTCTATTTGTCTATTTTTTCCAAACTTAAGATGATCCAGGTTGGATCATTCTCTTAAGTTTGGAATTATACATTCTGCGAAACTAACGCCTTTTTCCAGTCCTTTTTCCCACGCACATCAGATGAGTGGAATCGCCTTCCCGTACCGATGGCAGCCATCGAAGATAACAATCTTTTCAAGAAGGCCTTAGCTATTACTGTATATAAGGAGCCTCTTATTTGTCCGTATTAATAACTGCACAATGTCGTACTATATCTTATGAAATGTAACCACCCTCTTTAATGCCTCTGGCCTTGAGAATAAAAAATAAATAAATAAATAAGTGAGCTCTATAATGAAAAAAAATGAAAATGTTAACCAAAAGGTATGTTTTAGGTTGTAGACCTAACCAGCGGAGACTCACTCGGCCCATATCAAAAAGGCGAGATTATGGTTCACAGCCGAAACGTCATGAAAGGCTACTTCAGGAGTCCAGAACCTACTGCTGAAGCTTTGAGCGAGGATGGCTGGTTGCGGTCAGGTAAAACCTCATTAAATTTTCTCTTTGCTGTCAGTACAGGAACAACTGAGTTATAGTAGACTGGAATATCTCCGTTGTACTCTATTAGTTCACAGACGCTTCTTGTGCACTTATAATTGTCTGTTTTCGTGTTGAGCAATTTTAGACAAAATAAAATCACATTGAACATTTTTAAGAAAAGCTGCCAACCGTTATTTTTTATAGTTTGGAATGGTGGTTTTGTCCTGCGTGAAGAGAAACAATTTACCTGGTTGAGTATACGATAGTTCATCTGGGTTCTTTAACGTGCTTCACTCAATAGTCATTAAACAATCTCACAGTGATATTGTCAAAACCACCTAGTAGCTCGCGGCCCACCGACTACCCTCTGTGACGTCACGGTAGCTAGGCGAGTGCATGAAGAAGTTATGAGTGGGGTAGTCGTGGAGCTCTGTCGTGCCGGCGCGCTGTCGGCGGCGCCCCTTAACTTCCAATAAAAATACTTTAAGTAGAGTTATTTACGTATACGTGAACTACGTTGGAAAGATCAATTTGTACCTTTTATGATTAGAAGCCCTAATCAAAACTCTCACTTTTAAGATTCGCGTACTAAATAACGATGATTATAAACCCTTGGTAAATATTCTCGACAATAGCTTTCCGGCACTTGACTAAGTGACCTTCGTTATGAAACCCAAAAAAGCACTGTCCGGTATCACCAGTTTGTTTTTGTATTTTAAAATGTCTTTAATGGTCTCTCTAATCTTATTTCATTGACAGCGTGCTTTCCTGGTGAAATAAATTAAATGCAACGAAACCTTTATTTTCTCCCGCGGAGATGAATGCAAAAAAAGAAGTCAACGTTCGGTTCATGCAATGCTAATACCTAAAAAAATGTACTGACTTTAAGAAAACATCCTGAAAAACTTCAAAAATACACAGATTCACCCGAACTATTTCATTAGGTACGATAGAATGAGCTATAAAAATAAACATCGGTCACATCTCTTGATACAATACTTCGTCAGTCCACACGTTATCACAATCGAAAACACACCGTAGAGACCCTTGTCGCGTACGCAGTGAAAACAAAAACGTGTGTCCCGTCTCTGGATTTTTGGAGGACTTCAGCGCCGCACATATTCATGTCTCGCTTTTTGTTGTTTACATCCGACTGCCGTCTGATAAAGCTGCAAAATGAAGTCGCATAATTTCCATAATTATTTTATTATATTTAGTCGTTACAATTCATAAATCACTTTCATCTTCGCTACTTTGAACGCAAACAAGAGGGATGACAACACATAAAAAAAATGTTGCGCCCCCTTGCAGCTTGACAAATATCATCCTAGTCGTCGCTCTGCTTGACAGTCAAAGATTTGGCTGGTTCTCCACGGATAGAAGCGGTGAGGCAACATACGTCCGAAAACTAAGCATCCACGACTTGAGTTTCGACAATCTTTATTTGTATTATTCCCGTTTGTAAAAAATGTTTGCAAAGGGATTTTTAATACAAGAGGGCTTACTGCCATCCATGTCCATAAACAGGCACCCAAAATTCTTCTGTCCTGTAGGGTGAACATTCGCTGAAGCAGCTATGAGCTGCAATGCGTTGACACACAAATAATGTCAGCTTAAGTGTAGAATATGTTCTTTGTTTTACAGCGGAGCTGTTAAGGGCTAGATTCCCCAGGATCGTTTCCGTGTATGTCGACACAAACCTGCCTGGACAGCTACCGCCATCTATAAGCGACGGCTGCAAGCACACAACCAGTATGGCTTCCGCCGTCGATCGTAGATGGCGGCAACCTTTCCAGCTATAATAGAAGAATGGATAGTTGGGCGCGTTCGTGGGAATTCATCGTAAGAAACAGCACGAAAAACAGACGACGACGAAGAAGGAGCACACAGTGTATCGAGTACAGCTCCGTCGGTCTTGCTTCTTCACGAGAGTGGAAAGGCTGAACGATTTTTAAGCAGTGCACTACAGTATAATTTTATAGGTGTATTCTATTTTGTTAGACAACTAACCTAACGCAGGTGCGCTTAAACAGCTTCCTTTCGAAGGAAAGCCTTATAATGGGCTTTCAAATCAGGAAAAATTGGATTACCTTTTGGCGGGCTAGTTGGTTCATGATTTGTAGAAATAAATGAACTGCGCAAAGGACGAGGACAGAGGTAGAAACGAGTACGACACACGGAGCGCAGTACTCGTTTCTACCTCTGTCCTCGTCCTTTGCGCAGTTCATTTATTTCTACAAAAAATTGGATATCTATGATGTGCTAGAAACCTGCCAATGCTATCGACTTAACCATAACTTTATATTCTTAGAAGGTCCCGCTTTTAAAATATTTTGTGTTACCTCGTAAAGTTATAACGTGAATTTTACAATGGTGAGCTTTATACCCGTAAAAATTAAAAAAAAAAAAAAAAAAACTTTAGAGTGGAATGCATATACCTATGTATGAAACCAGTCACGAATCAAAAACCGATGTGCGGAGAAACTGTTTTCACACATAGAACACAACCATGATGAGTGCACGAGCGCTGATAACACAAAGTTTGCAAAGGCAAAGAGTCTCACGTGCGCACTTCCGACGCGAACATTTCTAAAATAACCGTTAAAATTGTGTACTTCAAACGCAATTAACATGGGAACGTAAACATGACCAATATTTGACATTTCAGGTGATTTAGGCTTTTACGACTCTGAAGGACGAATTCATATTATCGACAGATTGAAACAGATGATTAAATGCATGGACAATGTTGTGACCCCTTCTGAGCTGGAAGAAATTTTGATGACCCATGAAGCTGTCGCGGAGGCCGCAGTTGTGGGTGTTACAATCTCCAAGTATGGCGAGGCTGCAGCAGCTTGTGTTGTTGTAAAAGACGGTTTCGAGAAAAACCTCGAAAGTTTGGCGACAGAATTGAAGGAGCTCATTGCAGGTATATGTCATGTTCCCGATATTTAAATGTCGTTCTCTATTGTGTTTCGAGCATATGGCCACCAAATATAAATAATTGGTTACATATAGAAAAATTATTTGTGCAGTGCGCACAAGAACATGTAAAAATGAATACAAACTCAAGGTAACGAATTTCAGGCAAAACGAAGAAAATCACTTTCTTGCAGCGTGGGCAGTCATATGGAAGCTACTTTTACGCAGAAACCTTTTATTTTTACTTATCATTCGCCTCGTTCAAAAAGCTATGACTACCTTTCGGGACCAGAGGAAAGTCGCACCGTCGTGTTTATGGTGAATATGAAAATCAAACATATTGTATACTTTCGAGCATCACTTATGGTAGGTAACAGTTCCGTTCAGTTTTGAAAATTTTGAAGTCGCAGTAAAATCTTGTGACCCAGATACAAATGTTTCAAAGAAGCTGCTCAGACAAGATTGAAGGAATGGAGTTGTAAGCTTGTGGGACATTGATTTGATTTTTATTGTAATTTTTCCCACGTTTGTTTCTGGTTCGCAGGTCAAGCAGCGGTGTTCAAGCAGCTGTACGGTGGAGTTTTCTTCATGAAATCTCTTCCCAAGTCCCATAACGGAAAGATCCTGAGACAAGACCTCAAGTCGAAAATTGCTAATGGAAAGTGAAAGTAAAAAATTAATGGATATGAATTGGGATGAAAGTGTCTTTTTTTATTTCGATTGTCAATAACAAAAATCTAAAAATGAACTGAACTTGTGTGAACATTTTTATGATAGAGAAAGTAGTGAGTGCGAACAACCCCAAGTGAATCCTAATGTGAAAGAAAGTTATCCGTTTTTAGGAGACAAGAGTAACGTTGAGTCAGACAGGAGGCACCTTTTTTTTTTTTCAAGCGATAACTTTATTTGGGATACCACCAAGGGCTTCTTCAGCTCGTGTTGGTTTTAGCGCATGATGTCAAAAGCTTCACGTGACGTCATGGTGGCACGTGCGTAATATTAAGTGCCCCACCAAATTTAGCGGCGATATTGACGTCATGTGACCCGAGGTCACATAACGTGGTTTCAGTTATCGCGCGACGTGACTTCACGATGTCAGTGGCCTGTAGTAACGTGACTCGAAGCCACACATAGCCACTAATCTGGCAACCAGCCGGAGCCCTGCTCGCGAGGTGCCTCTCGCCGTCTGCATGAAGCGCGCGCGTAGTTCGAGACCGCACTCTCATGTGGCTTCGTTGGTTATTTACTCCACTGTACTATTGCGTACAATACGAGCTGAAATAGTCCCTCATGTTAGTTTGCCGTACCTGCCGGTTTTTGGGAGAGCTGTGATCCGAACTCGGAATAGAGTGAAGAGTTCGGCTTGTTACTTCGGACTATTTCACAAATTGAAAGGTTATAGATGTTGTGGTGACTGCGGATTAAGAAACAAGCCGAATCAGGTGTTTAGGCGCATATTGTAAAGGATTTATTGTTTTTACCTGAAACTTGTCAAAGTTCTTTTCTAGCTAGATCAATTTATCACGACATTTCACACTGAGATACTTGTGATCTCCTCGAGGTATATTAATGATGTTTGTGTCCAACAATTGCCTAATCGCTATTTATGTATGTTATAACACTAAATTATTTCAGTCGTGTAAATTAGCCGTTGTGGTATTTTCAAGTAAACTTCATACAAGAGCCAAAACGTGTGAACATTCAAACAAATTTCTTAAAAGCAGTCTCCTACCAGAAACATAAGTTCAGAAAGTGTGTATTTTGTTTGTACGGCATATATTTAAACTTCAATGTCGTAAAAATAGACTTCGTTTTTCCAGGAGAAAATCAGACATGCCTACCTGCTCGTTTTTAGGACTTTCTTAATCTTCGTGCGCCTTTGTCTACGTTTTGAAACAAAAGATATACGCTAACGTATTGATATTTATTATTATGTTTATATTTGGCACAAGCGACAAATCGCAACAGCGTAGTGCAAGTTCAAAGTAACATTTCTAACAAATCAGGCGCCGTAAAATTTTGGTGCCTAAAAATGAACAGACATTGTAGTGTTATGAGGTATAAAGCATTCTGAGTAAAGGACTGTGACTATTTATTATTCTTCACATTACAAAAAAACATTACGGCAATATTGAAATCTTATTTGTAAATACACGTAAAACATCGTGGCGCTAGGGTTATTTTATCCCAGCACATTGCTCAAATCACCGACTGGTTTTGGCACAGTTATTTTCTATAATACTAGTCAAATGTAAGGACGGAAGTACCGTGCAAAACATACAAAGAGGTACATAGCACATTTTTCAAAGACCGTACATTATTCCACAAGATCGTTGGAACTGCGAGTTAATTCTTGCACTGTCTATATGAGCCACGCAGTTCGCAGTTGTACTGATGAACCTGCCGGCACGCACAGACTGATTGTTAGCGACCATATGGGATATAAAGCAGTAAATGCTAACATGCCTACGCCATAGCCTTAGCACATGTACTTTGGTGTCTTTTAAACCTTTCAAGGAGGACAAAAATATGCCTGCCTTCTTCAACGTCCCCCAGAGTGAATTCTATAACAAACACTTAAACCTTCGATGAAACAATCAACTAGAAAATAAAAGACACAATTCTACTCCAGATTCGCCAAGAGGAGATCACCCGTTTGATTGAAGGTAAGACCCCCAAGGGATATAAGGGACATTTGATTGTCACACATGTTGATTGCAGTGCACATCTGCGATCATCAGCGCTGTCTCTGTATTTGACCATCAGGGCCGACATCGGCACAAAGGTTCATTACCTTGAAGGCTTGATTCATGTGCATCTTGAAACTCGAACCCCTACGGCCAACCGTAACAAATTACGAGTAATTTGAAGGAATTGGTGTGGAAGGGTATTATTTTATTTGACTTTCGTTTTACTGGTAGGTGGCGGTTATTTTGACCCGACATGGAACGAGATATCCAATCTTTATTTTCACATAAATCTGGCAATTACGCTCGACTTAAGCTCCTGTCTCAGGATCTTTCCATTTTCCGTCCTTGGTAGAGATTTCATAAAGACGACACCTCCGTATAGGTGCTTGTGGAGAGTTGTTTGACCTGCAAGGAACGCGCCAATACTTTACCATCACAAAGAGGCTAAAGAATAAGGTGACATAGGACTAGTTGGCAAGCTTACATATTCGTATAGACGCACTTATATGCACATACTGAAATTCAATCTATCGTTCTAATTACTAAGTTCGGTTTAGTTCCACAGCTAGGAATCTCTGGAACGAAACCGAGCTTAGTATTTTTTCACTTATATAACATTTAACGAAGTATTCGGCAATACTACGTTTTATGTTATGTAAGTTAAACAAATGGGAAAGCACTATTAGTGGTTTTCGGGTGAAACAAGGATTTGGTGAACCTAGGAACATTCCAGATCACGACTGGTGTAAAAACTGAACCAAGTAGATCAAAAAACGTAATCTTTTTAAGTTATTACTTCGCGCGGGTTTTAACCAAACATGTACACGTCACCCAAAAATGTAATTAAATACGCTTACTCGATAGTCGCTCAAAAAGTAACTAAATACATTACTCGATACCGATTCTCAAAAGGAACGCGTTACCTTACCTCAAATGTAGCGAGTTACCATTCTCGTTCCTTTGACGACCAAACACACAAGGGCATTTGTGTCATGGTTTATTGTTTTACTTTCAGTAGTCGTTGCACTTAGGCAGTAGCTGAATTTCGATGTTTTTATCGGTCATGTTTCCCCGCTTCCTTGTGAATACGTCTCCGGCAACGCTGTATATATAGTCGTTGTACTGACGCGCTCCAAGGAGCGAGTGGTTTGCTTCAAACAAGAGCTGGTGAATCTGGGATTCCTTTCTCTTTCTCACTTTCTCGTTCTCTATGCTTCTACAGTTCGAATTCGATAGTTGACAATGGGTTCTTTGCCTTCCTATTTTTACAATCACCGGGTTTACAATCGGCCTGTACACGATTCTACAAGATTCAACCAACAAACCTTATTGTGTTCGCTGGGTGAAAGATATTCCCAGGTCGAGAGTTCGACTGACGTGTTCAGCGATGAACGTCGGTATACTGTCAATCTGTTTAGTTGTTTTTCGGGTTGCCCATCTGCCTTTTTCTCAATAGACGCCTATTCACTTTAGAATTAAAACGAGGCTGCTTAGACGGTGTTGCACACGTTTAGAGCCCTGCGTTTGATCATCCGCATCTGCAGACTTCGTATCCGCATTCGAACAACATCCGCAATGTTTTTTTTTTTTTAATAATTGTATCCTTATCCGATCCGCATCAGCAGACTTTATGTCAGCATCGGAACCGCATCCGCGAAATTCGGAACCGCATCCCACCCTCACTCTGCTCATTCATTTTACGACATGAAATCAAGCATGAATAAAAAGAAAAAAGCATATGGATGGTATCCTATAAGCCGTCGCTTACCTTTGGACAACTAACTCTTTGTGTAAGAATACGGTGAACGTCATTTTTTCCTATTCTGCTTTATCGTATTTATAAAATCAGCGATCATCCTTCCAGAGACACTTCGCATCGCTGGAAAGATGATCGCATTTATGAGATCACCATGGAAATCTGTGACTGAAACTGTCTAGAACAGGGGTCTCAAACACGCGGCCCGCAGGCCGCGTCCCAACGATTGCCCGCGACCCAAAGGTTTCCCGCGGGCCATGTCCCAACGAGTCGCGGGCCGCATGCGGCCCGCGACTCGTTGGGACGTGGCCCGCAGGCAACCGGCTACCGCACCCGGTTCCCATTTCTCGAGCGCTAAAAATGGCGTGTGCCAAAGTGATCTCATCTCGTCGATTTATTTTCGCTCAAAAGTAGCTCTGCTGTTTTAACGTATTCACATAGTTTATACTTATCTGTGTTCATTCGCCGTTTGTTTCACTTTATATTGTTGCTTTCCAGCATTTTGTAATTTACAAGAATTGCGCTACTGCTGCAAGCCCGAGATTTTCGTTGAAGCATGCATCTCGACTGCGCAAACTCTCGATCAGTAGGATAAACTGCCAAAAATGAAGCCACGAGCTCGGGATTCTCGCCTTCAAAAGTTATTACCATTAAAATACAAGTATTTGTCAGAGTGTTGTAATACAAAATCGTCTGAAAACCAAGATCTGACAGATTAGCTGATTGATATTTTAGAGACATGGTGAGCTTGGTTAATTCCTGAGTAAATTGGGAGCTTGAACGACAGTGCACTTGCTCTCTTGTTCCATTAAAAATGCCAGCACGTTGGCGGGCGGTGTCACTTTAATTCTTGTTGTTACATCAGGTCAGGGCCCAAAGGAGGCATATAACACAGCAGGTCAGGGCCCATAGTAGTCATATGAACAAGTAAAATCTAAAGATATCACTCGCAAAACTATGACTGGTATGGACTGGTAAAGGCGAGCGGCTTGAACATGAATACATAAAATTGAAACAGACAATAAGATCTCTTCTCTTTAAAATCTCCTGACCCCCCCGGTCTTACGTTGGCCCTCGACCTTTCCGGTGTGGGCTATCCGGCCTTTACACTGAAATGAGTTTAAGACCACTGGTCTAGGAGATGCGCTCAAAAGAAAGATAATTTTGATATTTATTTAGCTTTTTCTTAGAACCCACTTCAAGCAGACACCTATTTTAAAAACATGAAAATTAACAAATTACAACCGAATAACACAATGTCATTTAAACAGCAAAAAAGTGGGAGAGAAAAGGCGCTCACTCCCCGCAGCGAAGTACTCGTGTATATGTGGTACTCCACTTGGAAAATATCACAATATTCAATAATGGCAACACCTCCTACCGGTTTTAGTTTTAAACATGAACCCTCAACTGGAAGCTAAGAACCATATACTTAAAAACAACTCAGTGCCAACGGTTGAGAAAAAGAAAGTGCGCACAGACGCAACGTTCCACTTATCGGGGTTGCTGTTACAAGAAACAGAATATCAACAACATGAACGGACCAAGACTGGCCTCACCTCTCTTAAATTAATACCCGCTAACGACAAGTTTCTCTCCTTTGATGCATTTTATGCTGGGACGCAAGTTCCACCACTCCAGAGGAGCGAATTCAGTCTCGTCCATCTACTTGTAGGCAAAGAAGCCACTTGCCGGCTCCTACTTTCTTGTGGCTTGACCGTTTTGGGTTTCCTTGGCGCTAAGAACGTTTTCCGCTCTTTTCTTGACAAACAAGAACACGCCTTTCGGGGACGACTGATGCTCCTGCATTCTTTACTTTTTCTGGGGACAGCATTTCTGACGAGCTAGAGCGTTCTAAAGCAATCTTTGGGAACATAAAATCTTTCTGACGTAAAGAAAAATTCTCTCGCCGATTGCCACCTTTTATCTAAGAATAGCTAGGTTTGCTCCCGCAATACATATTCGATGATGCACTTCATAGTATCACTCACTTAGTCACTCTACACTGTTCGGTCATACACAAATATGGGCTGCCTCGGCAAAAATGTTGATCCGGACCCGCGGATATCCGCATCCAATCCGCATCCGGAGCCCCTGACATCCGCATCCGATCCGCAATCCGCCAAATTTGATTCATTTTTATCCAGATCCGCCAGTTTACTGCGGATATCCGCGGATGATCGGCGGGAAATCCCCGGATATGCATGGCTCTGTACAAGTTACTCCTCGAAAGTAACGAAACACCGTTTCTCTTTACATACCCTTAAAAGTAACTGACCACGTTATTCATTCCTATTCTAGAATGGTAACTAGATAAGTTATTCGTTACCAAAAAAAAAATAATTAGGTATAAGTAACTCGTTACTAATAACGCGTTATGGATATGTCTAGTTTTGACACAGTGAATTATTGTGGATCGTTGGACTTCCCTTTAGAGAAGTGGGGGATGCGCGGTTTTATTATACATTTTTAGTTACATACCGGCAAAGCCGGTAGGTAGGCACGCAAAGAAGGCATTGCTGCCTAGAGGGTTCGTTCACCCCCTCTACAAGACAAAGAAACATGTATAGGTAGGCACCATCTGCGTCGGTGTAAAAGACTCAAACAAATTAGCATAAAGATATTATAAAAAAAAAAACGCCATGCGTCCAGTAAACTTTATTTAATGAATTTTGTAAGACACTTAACGGTCAAAAATAAAATTATGTCCTCAACAGGTGTGGTATTATAAAATGGCTCAAGAGCGAATACTAACCGGGCCACGAATATCGCTGTGATAACATCTTCATCCGCCTGCATGGGTGAACGTGAGAAAATGTGTGCTTGCATTTTACGAATTTACTAGATGGGTTAGGAAGTTGGAATAATGCATTTTGTTAGTAAGGCAGCGCTAATTATTTACTAATTGCACACTCGTGGCCACAGGTCTTGCCCATGGCAAGACAAATACGCTTATTAAGCACCTTTTAGTTATATTTTTTTTTACAAAATTAACTTCTCGCTTGCATACCTTAAAATAAAAAAAAATATATTGATATTTTTATATTTTTTTTTATTTGCGGTTTTGTGAGACACAGCAGCCAAATTTAACTTAGAACTCAATTTCGAGTATTCACGGTTTTTATTTTTGTAATACATATACATATATCTTATCTCAAATTATTGGTCAATCTAATACGCTTCGAATTGTGTGCACCTATGTTCCCCAGTACAAGTGAAAAAAAATATTAATTTATTAAGTCGACAATAATTCGCATCCACCACACTAAAGAACAACTGAATTTCGCCTACCTGCTACGAGCTCCTTGAGTTCTGCCTCCAGACTTTCCAGGAGCTCTCCTTTGCCTTCCTTGACAACGACGCAAGCGACAGGAGCTTCCTCATACTCGGAGCTCGGCACACCGATCACTGCGGCTTTCAGAACCGCCTCGTGACTCATCAAGATCTCTTCCAGCTCAGCAGGAGTTACCATGCTGCCCATACATTTGATCATCTGCTTAAGCCTCTCCACTATATAGATCCGGCCGTCGTTGTCGTAATAGCCAATATCTCCTGTGAGTCATAATATATATATATATATATAGACAGGGTGTTTTTTTTTAAGCTTAACAGATTTGTTTAAAAAAAGCCGTGAAAGTTACACTTATACCGCTTGTGGAGGTGAGTTATACGGCCAGGGGGACATATTATAGGGGGCTAATCGTAATGATCAGTCGGCTAAATTATTAAAATTCGTTAATTAACTTTTTAATTAATAAAAATAGACATATGGTTCCAATTAGAAACTTGCTCAGCGTCATCGAAAACCCCTAAATCAGACATTTTCAGAAACACTTTGAGCGCGTGAGAAGCGTAGTAGTGAACTGAAGTTACCGCTCGTGGAGCAGGTACAAGCTAGAGGTTGCGATAAGGCGCCCGCGCGATTTTTCCGTCTCTTATCTAGCCCCAGCCTTGTACCTGCTCCAAAGTGGTAAATTTGGTGCACTACTACGCTTCTCACGCACTCAAAGTCTTTCTGAAAATGACTGATTTATGGGTTTTCGATGACGCTGAGCAAGTTTCTAATTGGAACCATATGTCTATTTTCCTTAATTAAAAAGTTAATTAACGAATTTTAATTAATTAGCCGACTGATCATTACGATTAGCCCCCTATAATATGTCCCCCTGGCCGTATACTTCACCTCCACAAGCGGCATAAGTGTAACTTTCACGGATTTTTTTAAACAAATCTGTTAAGCTTAACAAAAAACACCCTGTATATATACAACGATTTATATAAATGGGCCATAAAAAAGCACCACTTGTTCCATAACTCTATTCCGTTGAAAGTCGCAATAAAAGAATGTGATGGTTTGAATCGAAAGATATGTCTTGAGTTTAACAATAGCTGGAATAATATTATTTAAAAAATAAACAAAGTTTTCAACTGTTCGTCTCAAGCAAGGAATCCGAAGCATGCTAACCTCGCGTTCATTTTTTCCTCGCAATTTTACATGTTATTTGCATAAATGTAAGACACACTTTTCGAATAATATATCATTATTTTTGTTATTTCTTTACTGGTTCTGCAGGCTGAGGCCGGCATGGCGGTAGAGGAAAAAGGCGTTCCTGCCTGACGAGTGCTCTACGCCGTTTGAAGTTCAACAGCACCAATGGTGCATAACAAATAGCTTTCAAGTAAGAACAAAAACCACATATTGAAAAGCACAAGAAATTTCGAACAAATAAAAACACTAGTTCGCATCTACAGACTGAAACCGGAATTTGTAACAAGCGATAACACATCCCGGATACCACATTTCAAAAATAGCAGAATAAAAGTTATGTCGCTGTTACAGGTATGAATAACCAAATACACGAAGAGTAACAACTCTAGACATATTAAATATGAAACGTATTGTTGTGATTACTAAACAAACTTTTAGATATATTTTAATATCTTTCAAAGAATTTATATATAAATTGATCATCCAATGAAGTAAAAATACCTATTAAGTTGATATTCTAGTTTCTGTTTGCAATAATTAGTTCGAACTCAGGGCGTCTGCCATTTAGTTTGTCGGAAACAGTAAGCTCTCCCGTCTTGAATTTTCTCCAATTATACATTTGATGTGGTTTTGGCATGTTATGTATAGTTTAATGTGGTTTGGAGTGAAAGTCCTGTACGTTTCCGTCGTAGTCTGCGTAATTTGTGTTTGTCCCTTGTTCCCCTGGTTCCCTTCTTCACGGATTATTTTCGTTATTCTGTTTGATTAGTAGTTTGTGTTGCGATACTTTCTGAACCATGAAAAAAATAATATCGATTTTCTATATATTTTTTTATTAATTGCCAACCGGCCCCACGCATACCATAGCGCTCAAATATTCCCAAACAAATATCATGTTGTTCAGTATGGAATGTCTTTTTAAGGTCCAATAATATTCCCGATGTATATAACGTGTCTATATTGTCTATAATTATATCCTTTATATGAAGAAGTGCTTGCTCAGACGGAATATTTTCTTAAACCAAACTTTTCTTCGGTTATTATAGCATGCTTTTAAAAAGAGTTTCTAGCCTGTTGACGACTGCACACTTAAATAGTTTGGACAAAATTGGTAAAACTGATATTGCCCCGTAGTTTTGCAAAGCAGTCGTGACCCCGCCTTTATGAATCCAACTTTGGCAATTTTGAGTTGGTAAGGCAATACTGGCGTAATAAACATCTTGCTAATTAAATGTGAAATAATGAGGCTGAGCATGGACGATGCTCAGCCTCAAAACCAGCTGCAGCATTATTTTTTTTTTTTTGGTCTCAAACCATTATATCAACTTCGCGAGAGTCGTTTGAAATTACATAATGGAAGTTAAAGGCGATGTTTGGCACTGCGTAGCTTTGGATTCCGCCACATTGTTTCTTTAATTCTGTATATCCTTTTACACTTTAAAAAAATGCCTGTGCGTCTACTTACCTGCAAAACACTCAAAGAGCCCATCTCTGTGATCTACGAAATCAGTTCAGCAAATGATGAGGCGGAACATCCGTTTAGACCTAAAAATGAAGTCTGCGCTGTGGCATTGCTCAATGCAAAGCGTCATCCTTGCACTGCGTAATGCCGCAGCTCAGACTTAATTTTAAGGTCTAGACAGATGTTTCGCCTCATCGTTTCCTGAGCTGATTTCGTAGATCGCAGAGATTGGCTCTTCGAGTGTTTTGCGGGTAAGTAGACGCGCAGTCATTTTTAAGAGAGCACAGTTATAAAGTAGGTGATCATTGTCTCTACAAGCTCGTGGCCAGTCAGCCTTTTGTTACCTAAATCGATGGCCTCCACGTTGCTGTGCATATTTGCTCTCCTAGTTAGACTGTTAACTGTTTCTCACACCTTCCTTGGGTCATTATATATATATTTGAAAACTTTAGTTCAGATGATATTCTCGTTTTGACTTTTAAAAACGTGCATTCAAGTCATATTTCATTGATTTGAAATCGGCTAGAGCATTTCGGTCAACACATTCATTAAGAGTATAATACATCCGATTTTTCTTACTTTCTTTTAATATGAAGTTTTTTTCGTGGTTTTCTTATTTTTTTTAGTTTTTGACATTAGATGTTACTAGCGGAAATGCAGACTTAATGCACAGTTGAAACATAGTAGAAACTATATCGTAAGCTAGATTCAAGTTTATCTCTCTAAAACCGTCGTTACAGTCCTTTTGTGCAACAAATTTATTAAATTTTATCAAGGGCTCCTCGTTTATTCTATTGTACACTAGCCTTTCTTTATTGGGGCTTTTAGAAGCATTTTAGATACTTGTCAAAAAGAAAATGGGCATGTGGTCACTGATGTCATGTGTTATTACGCCTGGTATACTATCCGAGTTTCCATTTGTAACACAAACATTAACTGATGTTGCACTTGTGCTGGCTACTCTAGTTGGCAGTGTTATCGCGTTGATACAGTTGTAAGAGTAGCAGGTTGTGAAACCGCCTCGACGATGACTCCTCTGATGTAGTATGAACGTTTACATCGCCCATGATAAGAAATGGCACATGGAAATCACCTAGGGAATCTTGCATGTCATAAAAAAATCAAGTAATGAACACGACGATAATAATCCCTGAAGAAGGAGAATAATATGGACAAAGGACAAACACAGATCTCCATACACTTGTGTTTTGTGTTTGTCCCTTGCCCCCGTGTTCCTCCAGGAATTGATATCGTCATTCTTGTCCAGCTCGCTTGCACCTTTGCATGCTGCATTATCAACAATGAAAACACGTTTTCCGCTATTTTACATTTTAAATTTTTGTGTGCTGCCAGCGGGTAAGTGACACTATTTCTCTGTTTATTAGTAACACTAATAAATAGAGAAATAGACATTCCTGTGTTTTTTATGTGTCCATTTTTGTGTTTATTATTGCTCAGCTGGCACCACCCAAGAATATGAAACAACTAGCTCAGCTCCAACCAGTAGTATAACTTAAAGTTCAACAAAGCGTTTCAAAATATTAAGCACTCCTAATGTAGCTGCAAAGAATGAGTATATATTCAACAGTCACAAAAACACCCACTCGTATCGCAATATCGCTCAGCCGGTTTCCATTATATTTGTCAGAATTAGGACGCACTGCGATGAAATTTTTATGTCCCCGCATTAAACACTTCGGCTATTTTCCGAAATATTAAAATGACAGAGACTGGGAGCAGAAAAGTTAGCAATAATAATGTATGTTTCTGTGTGCACCCTTCCATTGTCAAAGATTTACATGAACATACCCACGGGCACAATTATTTTGCTCCAAATTTTGTTTTTGTTTTTTGTCTGGTGAGATAGGGCCCTAAAAAGTCCAAAGAATTCAAGGTATACGACCAAATTTAATATTTTTTAACAAGAGTTAATTCACCCAAACAAAAGCCGAAGTTAGGCTTCAGTGCTGGTAGTTTGACTGCTATCTGGCATCTCATTGCCTAAATGGCAAGTGCCAGTGTTAGTCTTCACTTCTGGCCGTTCGGTTTTCATGTGGTAACTTTGGGGCTAAATTCCCAAACACATGTCCGATTAAGGTTTCACTGCTGACTCTTTGGTTCATATCTGCAATCCTTGGCTCAAACATGGTGCTTCAGCAATTATGCATCAAGCCAATGAAAATACATAGAAAGGCCAAAACAGTACTTTGACACTAACTGTACACCTCGGAGCCAAATGTTATTAGCTCCAAGTTAGGCCATAGGATTGCGAAGCTTGTGCCAAAATAGCTATTTCTCAAGCGTGCTACCGGGGTGTCTTTACAAAATCAAAAGCATGTCCCATCACGTATTCAGGCGTAAAAGCCAGTTACAAAATGAGCCTGGATTGATTTTAAAATTTTATATTGCAAAATATGTCAACAATCTCACCAGAACGAAGCCAGCCATCACTGCTCAAGGCATCTCGAGTAGCTTCCGAGTGGCCATAGTAGCCCTTCATAACGTTTCTGCTCTGAACCACAATCTCGCCATTTTGATAGGGCCCAAGAGGCTCTCCAGTGGTGAGGTCGATTATCTAGAATGTGAATTCAAGATGTTTTATCGTTACTTGAATTTAGGATATATGACAGAAGAAAGCCTTTATAATAGTGCATATTTAAGACCTCTACAGCTTCAAAACATTACAAAAAACTGACATGTGGTCTTAGTCTAATATTTATAATGAAACAACAATGTTTTTTTTTAGATACACTTGCTAAAGTTGAGGCTTGGAGAAGTTTATGACCTATATTAGAATTAAATCAGCACAAAGGTCGAGGGACCAGATGAAGAAAAACAAGGACACAGCTCTGACTCACAACTAATTTGTTTTTATTGTAATAGCGAAATATATATCAGCGCAGTCAAGAACAAGCCCTTTTCTTGACTGCGCTAATGTATATTGCGCTGTTTAGATCAAAAATATTTAGTTGTGAGTCAGCCTTGTGTCTGCGTCATTCTTCATCTGGTTCATCGTCCTTTGCGCTGTTTTAATTCTCAAAGTGATACACTTGTTCATAGCACGAGCATGTGATGTAAAATTGCGGAAAAAAGGTTTTCATTTTTTGTGTGTGTTTAGAGAGTTCAAAAAGCACGTCAGGCGGTGAGGCTAAATACAAAACATCAAAGCACAATTTTTTAATGATCATTTTGTCCAAAATTTTACACAAAAAGACAATGTGCAATTTTATACTAGAAATTAATTTTGCTCGTGAATGACCAAAAAGGGGAGCCATAAAACCCTCTAGCTTCCAGAAGACTATATTGCATTTTCCAGCGTAGTCTTCCCACGTCTTTTAGCGTCCCTTTAAGGCAATTCAGATTACGATTCAGTGTGAAAGATTGAGAGTCTGAGGACGAAAATAAACACTCAACCTTATCTTAAAGAAAAAAAGCCTATTATTGGTCATGTTATCGGTTGGTGTGTTTTAAGGCAGGTTGAAGGTTTAGCAGGTTTCTTCAACTAGCGCCAAAAGTATTAAAACAAAAAGGTTCACTAAAAAGGGCAATATTCCTCGGGATAATTCAAGCACCCAAAACGTTTTAAAGTAGTATTCCAAAGTCATACCGGTTGTTTTCATTAAGGTGATGTTTTGTATTCGTTAATATAGCTTTTGCATACCCACGTGTCAGCGCTGGCCAAAACACGAACTGAGATTTATATGTTTTAACTACAATTTTTATAGGTCTAATTTTATTAGAAATATTAGGTTCCTGGGTGACTATAAATGCGTTAAAATGCATCTTTTCAGAGCATGCGCTTTGAAGGATACAGTCTCTTAAATGTGGTGGTACAACAGTCTGGTAGTGAAAAAAATTCTATTGATCAGACATACTTTGACTTTAGTGCCTGCACAAGGAAAGCCGGCGTTGTCCATGGATATTTTTCCGACAGGCGTGCAGCTCACAAAACCGAACGTTTCAGTCAAACCGTAAAAGTTGATGAAGGATTTCACTCCAAACAACTTGCAAGTATCCGTTCCAAGTGATTTTGATATCTTGTCCCTGCAACAATGATCTTTCGAATACCGACTGTTGGATGGCTGTTCATTTTGGCATCGTTCACAACCTCGCGCATCCGCTCAGGAATTCCTAGGAGCACGGATACCTGAAATGAAAAGGAAACTTTCGCTTATCTCTCTCTTCACACTTGGCATGTTTTTATGTATTTTATTTGACAACTTCTTTATGCATCCGGCGCCTGATGTTTTCCTTTTTTTGTTTTTTTTTTCTCAAAATCCATAAATATAGGTAGTCACTCTAGAAAACAGAATCAAACGCTTTCTCTGACCTTACATGTTTCATGAAGGGCTGAACAGAGACGGAACGGAGATGCAGCGAACAAACATCCTTGAATGCATTCTACGAATCAGAAGGTGTCATCATAAGTAGATATTTCGGTTTCACTCACAGACGGCAGCATTTCTAATGCATTTTCGTGACGCAAATTGGTGAGCCTAAAAGCACTCTTGTAAGTTTTACCTGTCAGTTCATAATTCTGACAACTAAAAAGGAGAGTCAGCCTATAGACGCTTTACACACGCGCCAGAATACAGCCGCCATTGCTGACCCTCTCTTGTTTTAACGAGATACCGAGCCACTGAAATTGGTGTGGACGAGCCTCTACAAAGGCCAATGCTGGGGAGAAAGACAGAATAAGATCTAAGATGGCAATAACCTGGTCTGCTATGGTAATAATGAAGTGAAGTAAACGTAATAAGGGGAAACAAAAACTGAAGGTCAGTTATGGCGGCGCCCATGCACAACTGCTGCAAAGCGTCTATACTCTATTTAACCTTAGGTCGAGACGCAGCTGACGCTACAAGTTGATGGGACCAATGAGACATCGTCAGAATCGCACCCTTATGGTGTTCCTTATATTTCTGTGCGTTTTCTATTATCGCTGATCCAATAATAAACAGAAAAGTCCCAATGACTTGTGCTCTTTTGATGCTCCTTGATTGGTCCGTTTAGCCCGTAACGTCGGCTGCGCCATTACATAAGCTGAAACAAAGTATTTGAAATGAAGAATTCACTTGTCTCCTTTTTATTTAAATTTTTTTTCTAAAAAAACAATTGCCGGATGATTTTTTTGCCTGTAAAAGAGTCACTGGCATCTCAGAATTAACTACTTTAAGTGGGATGCGCCAGAGTTTGGTACATGCTAATGTGTTTACACCCTTTAGGAAGTGAAACTTTTATTTCCGAAATTTCTACTTGTGATGACACTGATGATGACCCTAATTTCTAGAGAAAACATTTTACAGTTATGATGTGGGGTGGTGTTGAGTGAGACGCCCTTCATTGTATGAAAGCTATGCGGAGCACAAGTTCGTCTGCTTCTTGCACAGGGATTCCGATGATGTCAGAACCCCAACCTCTTATTGGCTGAATGAAAAAAATGAAGGACGTTTACAATTCTCTGTAACGCCGAATTAGAGCGCAGCTCTTGAGGAAGAGGAGGGGAGGGTCACGTGTGACGCCACGTGACGTCACACGTGACTTCACGAGGGTGAAATTACTCCACTAATTAAAGCGGGGAATTTTTCCCCTAAATTTAGCGGGAAAATTTCTCCGCTAAATTTAGCAGAAACGTTTTCCCGCTAAATTTAGCGGGAAAATTTTCCCGGGTTGAGTGGCGTCACGTGTGACGTCACGAGGGCAAAGTATCAAGCTAAATTTAGAGGGGATATTTTCCCGCTAAGTTTAGCGGAAACATTGCCCGCCAAATTTGGCGGGAAAGGTTTGCCCTCGCGACGTCACACGTGATGTCTCGTGTGACGTCATTATGGGAAACGTCCCATAATGCAACGCGCGGTTACGCTGACGCCAACGACGACGGCGTCGCCGCTGAAACCGGAAACGGGCGCCTTAGAGCTGCGCTTTTAAAAATAGTGGGTAGACCTGAAGGCGTCTACCATTAAACTCTACACACTATCCTTTCAGGAAAAGCCAATCAGAGCTCGGCGTCGTTCTGACGTCACCGCAACTCCTGCGCAAGAAACAGATGACATGCTTTCCGCATCAAAAGGTCGCAGAACAAAGTGTTACGCGGTCCCGTGTGTCTGTGTGCGCGAGGGGTGGGGTGGGGGGCAAAGCGTGTGAAGGGAGGTTCGTTTCAATGGGTTTAGCAGAGTTGGCTTTGGGGCGGCATTAAATAATTATAGCCATTAGTAATGTTTTAATTTGGTCATACACTCCTTGAACTGCGAGATTTTACACTTTACGTGAAATATTGACAGGTACAATGAACAAGCTTGTAGCTTTAAAAATTGCAAAAGCAGTCACGTGTGAATGAGTATGTTTCATATATCATGCATAGTATCCCTGGCAGCACACCAATGTTGGTCCGACATTGGCCTAACATTGGCTAACACCGGCCTCAATATTGGACAATATTGGAAGCGCTACCTCATACAACGTTGGCCCAGTCCTTGGTGCCAATGTTGGGCCACTGTTCAGTCATCGTTCCAGCCAATGTCGGGCCCATCGTTGGTGCCAATGTTGGGCCATTGCTAAACCATGGTTCCAGCCAATGGTGGTCCCACATTGGCAAAGACCGGCGTAATATTGGACAATACTGGAAGTGCGACCGGATCTAATGTTGGCCGTCATTGGTGCTGATTTTTGGCCATCGTTGCACTCGCCCAGCTGTTTGCAAGTGCACTCGCCAAGTTGTTTGTTAAAAGAAAGGTACACAGACACAAGGGATCTTTTTTAAATCTCCTAAAAGTTTATTACACACAGCCTATTCTGTAGACCAGTACAAACTAAGCAATTTGTAATATGTGAAGAGGTACTACTCAGCTGTTATACAACTGAGAAGATTGCAAAGCAAACAACAACAGGGGTAATTGTTGGGGAGTGTCCAGTCTCCCGACAGCTGGCAGAATTGTTTCCCCGAAATTCTACCGGTAGTCGCCCCTCATTGGCGGTGCAATCAGTTCATCGAACGACATTTCATCGACAGATCGTTTCATCAACACGCAATGTTTCATAAAAAAAAACAGAATAGCATTTTGTTTCTTTTGCAAAGAATTGCTGCAGACTTACCATGAAGCGGCGTGAAAGGGTGGGCTGGTTAAGTGAGCACGCGCCTCAAGAATACCCGCGCTTTGAAATGCCCCTACAGCGTGAAATTCGTGTAACGAGTGTCAAGGAAACGTTGCGCCTCAGGAATACACACCCGACAAAATGCCCCTACAGCGTGCAATTCGCATAACAAGTGTCGATGAAACGTGAATGTCGCCGCAATGTGTATTCACGGAAAGGTTGTCACGAAACGTGTTTTCGCGAAACGCAGGGTGAATAAGGAAGTCAGTATTCTACCTGGAGTTGACATTATTTCAGACATTATGGCAGGCGACTGTCGGTAAGATTGCAGGAAAATTATTTTCCCGGCTGCTAGGAGATAGGCACTGCCTAGTTCTAGAGGTTATCCGGAAGAGTATACACGTAGAAGAACGGACAATGATAACCAAGTGGGTTGCAGCGCTCTTACGTTGAAAATGCCAGACTTGAAAGATGTAATCCGAGGTAGATGTCGACACGGGCACCGCAGACCAACCACACAAACTTGAAGGAAGTGATCCGTGAAGATTCAACACGATGTAGCACACGCTGCCGTTTGCCGAACCGAACACTAAACGATTCACAAGAATTTCTTGCGCTTCTTTGAAGAAATCGATACGGGTAGGACTTTTCGAACGAGATACCATTTACCACAGAAGCGAAATCAACAGCAGGCCCGCAGGCCGCATCGCACGCGAAACTAGGTCCGGTCTTCGCAGGCATTCTGGGTTTGTCAACCGCTAATGCGTCATCCGTCAAACCACGTGATCACGCTTCTGCCGTTTCCCGCGCACAGAGAGCGTATTCAAGCGATAAAAAGTACACGGTTCATTGGTCCGGCAAGTACGCACCGTCTACCACGCCTTCAGCTTAAGGAGAGAGAGAAAACGAGAGAAGGAGTAGAAAGGAAGCAGGCCAGAACGGGGGTGCACTTACAAAGGCTAATCTTCAGGGGCATCTCAACAATGAACACAGCGAAAGGATTTGTCACTTGTATCCAAGATTGATAGTTCAGTGGATGTTATGCGTGGCCTTGGGCTGGCAGGTTCCGTGCTCTGCCTTATCACCAGCTTCGAGACTGTAGTCACGTGACCCTAACCTGAGACACGATTGGCCTAAAACACGCATAGCGTCTATCCTGCTGTCAATAGCGATTGGACAGGACAGCTCTTTGAAGGCCAGCTTTTGAACTTCTAAAGAAGCTGTCCAGCCCAAAAGTGATTCTAAACGGGGCCGTTTGAAAACACTGTTTTACGTCGTACAACCCACACTATTATTTAGAATGAAGAACTTAGCGCGACTATTTTTTTGCGCACGATGTCCACAAATAAATTAATAAATATATATTAATATATATCTATTTTATCAATAAATTTAAAATTATTTGTACACTGTTAGGTTCGCGTTTTTAAACTTCAACATTTTTCACGAAAGAGTTACACATGAAAGACGCCACGGACAGCACATCGTCCGACTTTCAACACACGATGAATCACCGACGCTCGCAGACAGAAGGTTGCGATGCTGCGCGGACGGTTTCTGAAAGATGCTGTGTAGGGTATACGCCGGGCGCAACGGCTTCACAACCATTCGAAGGGCAGAGGATTCGCGACGACAAAGTAGCGTCTTGCATCTTCAGTAAGCTAACGGGGCTTGAGAGTCCCACGCTCACATTTCCGCAGAGCGAGCGCGGCCAGCCAGCTCGAGGCGCGGTATGCTCTCGCGTCACGATTGCTACGTCGTTGCTCTGCCTACACTGATGATATCCGCACTGGCAGTCGAAGCAGCCCTCTCGAGACTTCATTCGAGTCTAATAGACGACTTTATAGCGCTATAGACTCTCGTAAAACTGAGAGTAGAAGTCACTTCGGTTGCGGCGTAAGCGGCGGCTTTATGTTTGTTGACACCTGCGTCGACAATGACGAAATATGCACAGAAACATTAAATATAAAAAATTGAGCACGCAGAAAGAAATACAAACATGGCAGCGGCGCGGGCAAAGTAGAAGACGCTAACGCTACGTAATGCATATACATACAAAATACACTGGAAAAGACAAAAATAATTAAATCTAAAAAACGGAATTAAGTTTTCAACGCCGAGGTAAGGCAATGCGAAAGGAGAGCAGCCGGCAAAAAAACTGCAATAGTCCTATAGGCTGCTAATGATGTATTTGCGATCGCGGTTACAAAGCGCCGGCGACGTACGCCACATGGAGTTGGCTAAATTAAATTCTCGCCCCGAGCGAGCGCATGAATGACTCTTTTCCACTTTCCTACCTCTGAAAAACAAAAAAGAGGGTCACGGGTCTATAGCCTAAGCAACACAAATATCAATAAGCCATTGGCAATGGCAGTACAATATTGACCAGCCTATACCAAGACATCACCAATGTTGGTGATGTCTTGGCTTTGACCGTTTAATGTTAACCAGCTTAAGCCAGCGTAGATTCAATATCGGAAAGCCATTGGCTCTGACAGTCCAATATTGTACAGGTTATGCCGGCGTATATCCAATATTGGAAAGCTATTGGCTTTGACAGTCCAATATTGGACGGCTTAGGCCGGCGTATAGCCAATATCAGAAAGCCAGTGGCTCTGACAGTCCAATATTGGACAGCTTATGCCGGCGTATATCCAATATTGGAAAACCATTGGCTTTGATAGTCCAATATATTCCAATATGATTCCAATATTGGGAAACATATGGCTCAGTTGGGCCATTGTTGGGCCATTCTTTGCCACATCAAATCCAATGTTGGCCCAATACTGTGTGCTGCCTGGGATAAAGCGGTGAAGCGGTCTATGGGGTCGTGATTCCGTTGTCGCTGGTGCTGTCCTTTTTTTTTGTTCTTTGAGCTTTTTTTTGCCCATGGAACTACTGTACCTGATGCATTTTGCTTATTAACTTGTTGCTGTATCGATCTGTAGGGCACTGCTAGAATTTCAAGCACATTACTTCATGGAGTCAACCCGGACTTTCAGGGCGTTGGCCTAATATACTTAGGGTGTTAAAGTAACGCCTTTCGAATCTTAATTCTTGAAATGTTACACAATCTTATTTTCACCCTTAAGGGTATCAATAGTTTTAGCTTGTTTCAACTTTCAATGCATCAGGGGAAAGCATGTGACGTCAAAAAAGACGGGAGTCATCAGAGCCGCTTGGGTTATTTACATCCTCGCAACGCCCAGTTCAAGTTTGTGTTTTAACATATGCGTCTTTTCAGTGTTTTTGTCGTCTCGAAATTAATATTTCTGGATTATTTTATTCGTATGAAAAAATATCTGCCTTAGATAGCTGATTCGGTTTCTTACTTGGTGTGTCTTGATAACATTCATGAAGTCTTTGTTCGAGATGAGAGGATCTGTCACTATTATTCTCGCCCCCAGGCACAGGCTGATTATATCTACGAAGATCCCGGAGATGTGTGTGATATGGTTCCAGGCAAGCACGATGTCGTCTTCGGTGAAAGGTCCGGCAGCTCTGTGTTGTGATTATAAAGGCTGAACTCCATGGAACGAATTATGCGACGAATAACTGGCGAACGCCGCCCTACGGCACGCTCGTATTGCGCGCGACGTAACGGCCACTGTGTTGATTCCACGCGCAGAGCAAAAGCCGCCGGTCAAAAGTCGTCGGTTATTCGCAGCATATTTGTCCCATGGAGTTCAGCCTTAATGCAACAGAGATAAAAGGAATGCTACCCTTTACAGCAACCGGAGCAACTATACTTCCACGTCACTTGCATGAGACAAATCTGCAATATACGGAGCAAGCTCGGCGAATGACGAGGCTATAAATATGTTGAGACCTAAAAGAAACACACCAGTCTGCGCCGTGAAGCCGAACTTGACGTTGTACCAGGCTCCGTATCACAGCGCAGGAAGTTCTTCTTTAGGTCGCAACATATTTTAAGCCTCATCATTTGCCGAGATCCTTTGGCAGATTGCTGCGATCGGCCTTCTCAAGAGCATTTCTGCAAAGTAGACATTCCATATGTTAACAATTGTAGTTTTGATTAACAAAGAAAGTTTTGTGCAACCTTCCTTTTCTTTGTTTAAAGACGCTTGCGATTCGTCCATCTCTCAGTCGGCAAAGAGACTGCTAAGACTCGCTTAATAAAATACCTTCCTTTTGTTGTTGGGTGTGTTCAGATAAGGACGGTCATGGTGGTGTCATGCCTATTTGTTGTTTTCAATTAAATATTTATATGAGGTAGCGAAACCTGTCCACACAACGGGACAGACCTTACTTTTGCAAGATACTTCATTGTATTCGTGAAAAACAAATTGCATTGGAGAGGAGGTTGAAGAACTATTTTCCCAACTGCGCGCTGACGCGATTTCGAAGGCCATTGAAATAAGGAATACAGCTTTCTACACCGTCCAGTTTCTTATGTTTAATGCGCTCATACTTTTTTGTCAGAATTAGCTAAGTTTAACTTATATGAGCATATATTTCAAGCGAAATAAGATGACAAACTTGGCTTCTGGAGTAAATCTTGCATAATGAGGCATTTCTCGGCGAATGTTTAAGTCACTTTAAAATTATATCATAAAACTGGAACATTTTGTGTCGAGTGTTTTATGCTTATTGAACTTTTAAAAAATTAATTAGCGTTATACTCTTGAAATTTTTTTTTCTGGATTGCGCCCGGAAATTTCGTCAAAATAAAAAAAGTCAAACTTTTGCGACTTTTGCGCGGAAATTAAAAAAACAATATATATATATTCATTTTTTGATTTTGTTTAAATTTTACCCGATGGGCCCTCGGTGACCGGGAATTAGAAGTCTGCAGAGATATGTTGCATTATTTTGTTTTAAAAGAAAAAAATAACGTGTAACCAGGTCGTGGTCGTATTAGTTACCACAGGGGCGTTTCAGTCTTAACGACTAGTGGTACAGGAGCGACGCATGCCAGTGTCCGTACTTTGTCATATTAATGCCTAGGTGCCACGAAGCACTCTAAAAATAACACGTGAACTTGTTTTCATTGCTGATGTAGCTGGTATTGCCAATGAATACTGAACTTTACGGCGAATCCGATCCGTATTTATTTAGTTATACTTGGCTGGTTAGATGCTCATCGTGCTACCTTTTCAAATTAGTCATTTAATATCAGTACTTGGCTGACAAAATAATTTGATTCATCGTTCTAGGCACCGCTAGGACCGAGCGAGTTTACAGAAGCTTTTGGCCCGACCGATGCAGGGCGTGGCGTGAACGTAAGGTTAAAAGCCAGTGGTATATAATGCCATTGTTACGCATGGCGTAATCCGGACTCCAAGCCGGAGCATAATTGAAGATGGCGCCGGAGAAAAACAAGTGTTTCTTGATGCAGACTTGCCAAAAAATAGGTAACAGCCTTCTCCCCCCCCCCCCCCTTCCCCCCTCTTATGGGAGAAAGTGAGGCCGAAGGTTACACCCACGCCCGCGCAAAGGCGATCGTATCTCACCGACTAGCGGCGGCGATACGCGACACTGGCGGCGTCCCTGCGCGGTGTAAACATAACCGGCCGGGCATGTGGCGATGGTAAACAAACACCAAAGTCATTCCTCGGGCGGTGGCACAACAGCGCCTCCCCACGGAAGAACAAACACAGAGAACGAAGGGGAAGGGGTGGGGGGGAAGGACTCCTAGAGAGTTGTGCCGGTGCAGACTGTACGAATGTACGAAACATTTGGATACATGGTTTTGCGCAAAAAAGACGGACACAAGAGAGGGAAACAAACACGAGCGCAACTTACAACTGTATTGAGGGAACCTTTGGAAAACATACAGATATATCATCAACTTCAATGCGTCCACGCATGCGTCTTGTCACTATCACACGCTCGTGACACGACGCATGCGTGGACGCATTGAAGTTGACGATATATCTGTATGTTTTCTAAAGGTTCCCACAATACAGTTGTAAGTTGCGCTCGTGTTTGTTTCTCTCTCTTGTGTCCGTCTTTTTTGCGCAAAACCATGTATCCAAACGTTCACCAACTCGCCCAACAACAAACTATTTTACAGTACGAAACATGTTTGATGCATGGGTCTGTAGTTGTGTCCGCTCCAGAGCACATTGAGGACTTTCCGCCTATGGTCCAAAACAGCATCTTTACGTGCGTTGTAACGTCAAAGAAGTCGACGCGGAGCTATGCCGCTATTTGCGACGCTCTAACTCATGACTCGGCGCATGCATGCTTGGCCCCTTTCAAAAATTAAGGCACACCTCGAGAACAGCGCATCAATCTACTCTCGCCTCACTTACGTTAGCGAGGGAGCGGCCGCTCATTTGAAGAACCGGTACCACTTTCACGAGCTGCAGTGCAGTGAGCTCCAGACGACGAGGGGGATCTTTTCGGCAACAGGGCAAGGCATGAATGCATGCGGCGGGGTAAGGTTTTAAAATATCGAGTCACCCTGAAAAATTTGCGGCCGCCTGCCACTGACGCCATACAAGGTGCGAGTGGGTTTGTACAGGCACTGGAAGAAAAAATGAAAAATGTCTCCTTGCTTTACCATGTGGATGGCGAACTTGAGGCATTTCGAGAACGCGAAAAACCATGGAGTAAAAGGACGCCAAGATGGTGCCTAGAATCCAGTCGCTTCACATGTGGAAATATAAAAAATCAGATCAGGAGAATTCCTTGTACGTGGCCCGCAGCGCGGACTCTGAGTGGGAGAAGCTTTGAGTCCCCTGAACATGCTCTAGTAGGTTACTAGTTTCATCAAATCCGGCTGCGCCCGGATAGATTAGAGACTCCTCTCGTCGAATTACCCGGAGACCGACCCAGGAGTACATCACAGTTCCCAAATTCCTATGCCCTTCAATATAAACAAGACCCCGCGGGACAAACGGTTGGAAGGCCTTCCTGCACCTGGTTTGACATATCGTGCTTCCAACCACGCTCTTTTCGTCTCGCACGAAATGCGACCTGTGTGAACACGAAGTCTGCTCTGGTCCGCCTTTTCGCAGATCGAGCCCGGGAAAAACGACGGTGGCGGGACAGGTTTGTGCTGGGGAAGCCTTCGCAAGAAGTCTGTGTGCGTGTGTGTCTGAGTGTTTGGCTGGCCTCATCGAGCTGCCCAGTAGCCCACCGTGGAATCCACCCGTATCACCCCCTTCGGACAATGCAACGGAAGAGGCCGTAACTCCCGGACAGTGACAGATTGGACTTACCTTCCACCCGCTAGCTCCTAAGTATTGCCATCTGGTTGGTAGCAATTCAGGATTTTAGGAGTTCAGCTTTCAATTGTCTAGGAATTGCTTTTCTTCTGTGTATTTGCTAAGTATATTTGCATTTTGCCGCCCGCGCACCGGCTGGGTAAAGTGCTAAGACTATTTATTGCCACGTTTCGATACTTGTGAACCCCATTATATTACTTCTCTTTCTAATTAATTCATCGTTTTATTTTAACTCCCGTTGTTTAAAAACTTGTGTTACGTCCTCTGTATTGGAAAGACCTCACCGCGGTGTAGGTCGGTCGTCTGGTCACCAGAGCTTTCTTCCTTTTCTGTTTATTGTTAGCCACGAACCTGTGCGCATGTGACGGGTTACGACACTCGGTGGCGGCGCTGGCTGATTCTCACCAAGAGCGTTCTAATTGCAAATAAACATCTGCAGGTTTTTGCACTCTATGACCCTCTCGGAATTTCATAAAAATATTTCCCCACATTGATAACTCTATTGCCCTCCTCGACCCAGTCACAGATCATGACTTTTCTGATCACGGATGAGGCGTCGCAGAAGATCCTGTTGGAGCAACTTGAGTAGCTCCCGAGCGCACACTTGCACTACCTAAATCCCCTCTACCTCAACCTTGATTTCCACTCATTCGCCATTATTTTTTGAGAAATACACTGCTTTTGATCCGCCCTAGCAACAAGCGCCATCGGTCAGGGGCAGACGTTTCCGCAATGTCGCTCGTTTAAGCGGTGCCTAAAGAAATGAATCAAACTATTTTGTCAGCAAGCTTTCGAGCGGTGCCTAGAAATACGAATCAAATTATCTTGTCATCCAGGTACTAATATTAAAGTAGTATCTTTAAATGGTAGCACAATTTACATCTAACCAGCCAAGTATAACACCCTTATAAGGATCGTACGCGCCGCAACATTCAGTTTTTCTTGGCAATATCAGCCAGATTAGCTATGAAACCAAGTTAACGTGCTATTTTGTAGTGGTTCATGACCCCTGGGAATTAATATGACCAAGTACCGATACTTTGCCATGCGTCACTCGTGTATCACTAGTCGTTAAGACAGAAACGCCCCAGCAGTAATTGATGCGACCACGACCTGGTTATATATTAATTTTTTTGTTTTAAAACAAAATAATGCAGCATGTCTTTGCAGATTTGTAATTACCGGTAATCAAGGGCTCATCGGGTAAAATTAAAAAAAAAAATCGAGAATGATTATTTTTTTAATTGCCACACAAAAATCGCAAAATTTTGACTTTTGCGATTTTAACGAAACTTCCAGGAGCAGTCCAGAAAAACCTTTCAACAGTATAACACTAATTAATTTGTTAAAAGTTCAAAACGCATTAAACACTCGACAAATAAAGTTTCAGGTTTATTATAAAAACTAAAAGCGACTTCGGGAGCGATTTGCTCCCGAAGCCAAGTTTGGCATTTTATTTCGCTTGAAATATATGCTCATATAAGTAAACTTTAACTAGTTCCGGCAGAAAGGTATGCTTGCATTAAACTAAAAAATCTGACGGTGTAGAAAGTTGTATTCTTTATTCCTCCAGCCTTCAAAGTTGCGTAATCGCGCAGTTCGGAACATCGTTCTTCAACCTCCTCTTGATTGCGATTTTTCCCACGAATAGTATAAAGTATCTTTCAAACGTAAGGTCTGTCCCATTGTCTGGACAGGTTTCGCTGCCCCATATAAACAATTTTATTGAAAACAAAAAATGGGCATGACACCACCATGACCGTCCTTATCTAAACTCACCCTGTTCTACAAGTGACACAATGCGGTATCACGAGTAGAAAACACATCTTGGTCTTTTATTTTGTCTGTGATGTAAGTAAAATCAAGCTAATTAAATTAAAGGAAGCACCTAATGACATCTAAGAAGTATGAAAATGTTTTCGCTTAATCTAAAAGAAATGTGTTCATTTTTGTTGTTTTTTTTTACCAAAGGATTCTTGTCGATTGAACTTTTTGATTAAGGGAAGTCATTTTTGCAGCTTCTTGATATAGGATTTTTGTTTTTCTGAAAGTTTTTTTTTTTTTTACGTTGCTCAAAATAAACTTGTTTTATGTGATCGTCAATAAAAAAAAAGTATCGCCGTCGTACCCTTTCCAGCACGGGAGGGTGAAATATGACTAAAAAAAAATGCAATGTTGTTTTGTTTTTGTTTTTATGGAAAAATTTGGCGTGTACTACGTGCGAGTTTGTGCGGTATCTCTGGTTATACTTCAAATGTTGAGCGAGCTCACCTTAATGCTTTGTGGCGTTTGAGCTCTCAGAACATTGGGCGCAGTCTTTTTGTCTGCAAGAGTGTACCCACACTCGCTGTCTCGAATCGTGTACATTAACTCTCCTGAAAGAAACAAATATAGTTAAGAAGTCTGACCAGCTTTAGCAATTTACAGGCAAGCACGACAGTATATAAATTGACATGTACGGGGACCAAAAAAAAACTCACTTGCGACGTAAGACGTCTTCGTCATAATAAGTGTCCCTCCTACGAACACGACCCCCAGTGCGGCCGCTAAATTCTCAACGGAGTTCCGAAGGTGGGTGCAAACCCTCGAACCAGGTTTCAGGTTATGTTTTTTAAAGCCCACAGCGTATCTTCGTATCTTCGCCAAGAGCTGTTTGGCTGCAAGGCTCTGCTGAGCGTCCACCTAGAATGACAAGTATATTCACCAAAAGGGCATGGACACGTCGTTCGTTTGTGCGGGAGAATGTCAGGGTTGCCCTTTTTCTACGGATTCCGCCTTATGATTAGACGTTCGTCCCTTGACTGGCCTGACTTGCTGTAGTGCGTTGAATGTCAACAATAGCAGGCATACTCGTTACGCAAAGCGCCCCTCTCCCACTCCTTCCACTTTATCAAAGTGAAAGACACAGCAAATGTGGCGAGCACAGAGCCCTGGAAGAGGTGCTTCTTAGCTTTTCTTAAACTTCAAGAAATCGTAATAGTCCTCTCATTTCACTAGCCTTCTTTTTCTGACTTTCGATCATGCCCTCGTTGTAGTTCCCCAGTAGACACGTTCCCGGTGGCAGGACTGACGGCATCAAATGTCCTGTTAAATAAGGAAAATGTCTGGCTCCCGTACGAAACATCTCACTCGACGATCACCGACGAAGGTATCGGCTTGCGGCTTTTTGATATCCTTGTGACTTGAAATTTCACTATCAATTGACAGGGATGAAGATTATTTATGACACGTCAAATAACTCTGATGTTGGTTTCTTCTGGATTCTTGAAAGATTAAAGAGAAGTGTGTTACAGATGGTTACTTTCTAGTCATGTTTTTATTTAACCTCATCACTCGCGAAACCTCTAGAATCCTACCAGCTGTCTGGAGGCACATTGATTCAATAATTTTTTCGATGATACACTGATTGATTGAGTGAAAAGTAAAGTGTGCCTATAGGTTGTAGCTGACACCAATTCTTATCAAGGCATCACCACGACGTCATATAAAGTAAACAGCTATTGGGTACTTTCACATAAGTTCGACCGACCATGTCCGGTGACCATTTTTAGTTTTTACGAAAAATTATTTTGTAGACTCAATGCCCACCAGAACAAAACCGTAATTTCTTTTTCTTTTATGTTTGTCCTTGGGAAAAATTTAGAAACACGCTGTCAGTGGGAAGCGCTTTATGAGAATTGCGCGAAATGAACATTTCGGGCACCTCTCTCAAAAAACAAAACAAAACAAAAAACTGTTGTGGCTACCGGTCTAGAAATATTTACCCACAAACTACGTATAATGAGAATTGACTCAACATATTTGTCATTGAGTATCAACGTTGTTCATTTCTAGAAACAAATCGGAAACATGGCACATTCCACAAATATATTAACATATTTTCTCTGTATCTATATATACCAGAACTTTAAAACTTTGCCAGCGTGTTGTTTTGTATCTTGTTAATATTGGCGCTAAACATGGTTCTCCTGGACAATGAAAAAAAAACATTTAAGAGAAACCCTCAAATGGGGCCATTCTATTAATCACGAGTTATTTTGAAACTTCATTTTAAAAAAAGGTCATCTTCGATTTGTTTTTAAATTCTCCCACATTAAGGTCAACGCTAATTACTAGGAAAATTTGCAAAAAAAAAAAACATGTTGCATTATTCTTGTGTATTTGAAGTTATAAGGCTAGAAATATGACCACATGGAGGCTATCGCAATACCATATATGTGGCGTGTAGATACACATAGATGTCACATTCATTACTTCTACAAAGTGTAAAAATGCTCGGGTGTGGTAAGAAAGAAACAAATTGATGGCACAGAGGCGGACGGTGGTTTTAAAGTGAGAAGAATTCTTAGTGCGCTTTTGTATAAGAGTTACAAAAAATGCGCGCGGTCCGGAGCCGTCGAGAAGCACTCTCATGTCGCATACTTTGCAGGGCTTGTTTTCAAGGACCGGCGTGTAGGGTCACTGTGAACGTTACGTATAGGAAGGCTGCTCCGCTTAAATGCCGACGCCCATGCCCACGCTGGATGGTGCACAGGTAGAGGGATGCAACAAAGGAAGGTTAGAAGGAGAGCTGCTGGAGGCGGCAAATATACATGCTTGCGACAAAGAGGTTTGCATCAGCGACGCATTGGTGTATATGCAACCGAAAGAGTACAGTTCCATTAACACTATCTAGCTTGTAAATATTAACACGGTGTTTTTTTCTTTCCTCGTTCGAATTGTGCGGCGTGGTGATGTAGCTGTTTTGCTGACGTTTTGAACCGGCGGTGGGCGGGCTATATCTACTGATTTGGCGGTACGCCGTGTTTTTGTTGAGACGAGATTACGCGCGTGCACGGCGATAGCAAAGTTGGAAGCATTCAATAAACTTTAGTTGTCAGTTAGCGCTTTTCCTGTGTGCTTCTTCGTCTTTTTGTCCCGTCTTTTTTGCGCTATTTTTAATACGAACGTCAATTATCAACTTGCCCAGCAGACCAATCTTTTCAATCTCCGAAGGCCTGCCGCATTGGCTATTAAGTGTGCGTCAGATATGGTGGACGTCCTCAACACAAAATTACCCGATGTTGCACTAATTCACCTGCCAAGGCTTGTCGTACAGGTTTTCAGGAAAACAGAAACGAGACACTGGGATTCCGCCCGACCTGTGCCAGGAATTGAATCCTGGCACGTCTGGCAGTGCACAAGTGTCAACACACCGCGGCACGAGTTGCTAGTATCAAGAACGGGAGCGTCTACAAAAACCCACTTCGGATATAAAAACTTGCTTCCACCAGCGTCTGTGAGCAGTGTAGTGCAAAGCGGCTACAGCAAACCTGATAAAAGCCTAATAAAAACAATTATATAAAACAATTTACACTACGGGTACCCTTCAGTATGCATCGTCTCTTCACGTTTTACAGCCTGTGGGTACATGTTCAAAGCTAAGGACGATAAACGCAGTCCAACTCCGTGGTGTGAAACGCTTTCGTGTTTTTCTATACGACTGAAGACGACTGCAAAGCGCGTTGGTTTACACCAACGCGCGCCGGAGAGCCGGGTGGAGTGCGCTAGCGTGAATTTCTTCGTTTTGTTAAGGGTGATGGCATTCTTTGTAGAACACAATGCCGGCAGCAACCGCTCACAATAAAAATACAAAAAAATCGTCGAAAACAAAATGCCGGCAATGCCAGGAGCTCGTGCACGGAAGGAACACGCTCTTTCATGCGTTCCAGAATAAAAAAAAAATAAAAAAAATACACAAAAATGTCGGGAACAAAATGGTCAGTTGTCATCAAACTAAGCAAAGCACATACGATGGTACTTTGCTTACTGTGATGCGCGCTGTCTGCCGCTCGCCTCACGGGCACCTGCCGGGAGGTCCGGCCGCGTTCCACAGGCACACCCCGGCGGCGGCTCCAATGCCGCGAGGAGTTGTACCGGTCCGCCGCGCCATATCATGTTACCGCCAGGCACTGGTCCATATGTCTAATTGCTGCATGCATAGAGTTATTATATGTACGCTAGAGGTTCAACTGGCGCTAGTGTCTATGCGACTTCCGTGACGCAAATTGAAGCAGACAGCAACCAGTCTACTTTTGCGGTGCTCCTGTGCATTCCTATGGGAAAACGCGCGTGCATTTTGTCTCTTCGCCGGAAAATAACGCGGAACACTTTGGTTATTTGGGTCGTACCGAATAGCATGTACCTTGATTAACACTGTAAACGTGTAATTGCTTTAGTTAGCGCATTTTTCTTCATCTGAACGATATTTAACTTCGCTACATTTCAGTCCCAAACGTGTGTTCCGCAGCAGGTGTGTAAAAACAAGCGACGATTCAAAGCAAAAATAAAATCGAAACAAATATGGAGTGTGTTCAAGGCTCGCCAGCATTCCGGTGACGTTTTTATATTTATAATATGCCAGTCCTGTCACTATATCAAAATGCTCCCGTCGTGCATGAGCGGATAAAAACCTTCAAAACGTAGTGAATAAAGTCCGTGGGCTATGAAAGGTGTCTCTTCGTATTGCTTTCTCTGCCGGGCAGCTTTTATCGCGCACTTGTTCTCAAAGATATCGAGCGCGCGGGTGATATTTTGAACGTAGAACAAGCAGCTTCGCTCAGGGCAGAAAGAATAAAGCGGTACTTACTTATTTAAAATCGGAATAGATTACGTGACCTTCAATTTATTTTAATCGTACATGCACTGCGAGTTACTGATCCAGTGTTACTGCGTAGTTCTTGCCGCCGCTCTTGATTTTCCAGATGTCCTTCGTTCGTTTGACATGTATATCCCCCATGCTGGAAATCGCCGACGCCACGTTCGCGCTAACAGTGTCCGACAGTGCACACAAATACACGTACGAAGCCGTTTTAGCACCGTTTTTAATGCGATGAATTCGAAAGAAAAACGCCATAACTGACCAATTCTTTCGTCGACCTGACTGAGAAATGTTCCAAGCTACCTCTTACGTACGAATTATTTGGGATATTTGCTCTTATGATCGAGCGCAGAGAGAACATTCACTCACTTTTTCTCATATAAATGCATTACCGGAAGTTTTCGACTGGTTGCTGTCTGCTTCAATTTGCGTCAGCACACTAGCGCCACTTGAACCTCTAGCGTACATTATAATAACTCTATGTCTGGATCGCGTTTGACCAGCTCCGCCTATGGACGAGAATGCGGCCACGGTCGGCCATCTTTTTGGTAGAGCTATATCCACTGATCTCAATGACAATTGCTGCATCGCGTTTGCCCGCTCCGCGAATACGGTCACTGGCGGCCATCTTTAGGTAGAGTTATATCACCTCTAGCCAAGATACAGCTGCTGCAGCCACTTGGTAGACACCACTGATCTCTATTGTAGTAGGCTGGATTGCGGACCGCGGCCTCGGCAGCTGGGGCCGAGTGTCGCCACCGGCGGCCATTGATTGATACCAGCCCATGCATGGGACTCTATGGGAAGAACGAGAAAAAGTGCCGTTTCCCACGTTTCTAAGCTGTTTTCGGCACTGAAACTTTTTGGATGCTTTTCGATAAGCCCGTCAAATAGCTCGCGTAGAAACATTAAAACTGACAGCTCTCGCAGTTCTTATAAATAAATATTTTGTGGTCGAGAGTGACTCCGCTCTAGTGCAGCTCAATGAGGCGAGAGTTACTTAGAGTTACCGCGGAGTCGGTGGCGGTTTCGTTGAGTTGGGTTTAGCAGACGCCAAGCTCGAAGGCTTTGCTACGGGGAATTCGCTCACTCCCGGAAAGCCGCTGTCGAGATGGAACTTCTCTGTCATTCATCAACTTCTGGGCTTCCCTAAGGACGGTCTTTTTGACAGCAAGTTCCTTTGTTTACTCCACTACGAGAGCAAGCTTGCCAGCTCAGCGGTGGGTGCTCCAGACGTTTGATTTTTTTATTCGGCGACCGGACGTTTGACAAATACCGATTCGATCTCCAAACACCCGACATAAGGATCGCAGCGCACCATAAAATACTCGCCTCCGAGCACAGCGTACATGCTTCAATATGCTTACTTTTGTGCGTTTCTCCCATAAACTTGCGTGTACTGCCTGGTGTCAAGCAATGGCCGCCGGTGGCGACACCGACGGGCTCCCGATCTGCGATCCAGCCTACTAAAATAGAGATCAGTGTTTCTAGCCATCATAGCAGTATGGCGGACAGCGCAATGGCGGCAGGCTGCCATAAAATAGCCGTAGATCTAGTACACTGTACCGTGGGTGATATTTCGTGCTTGATTGAAGTTGTTCGACGAAGCAGATTCTTGAAACTTGGCGTGAACGGTAGCCTCATCTTTGAGGACCCGGCGAAAGTTCTACGAAAGCGCAGCACCGGGTAAAGCAGCGCAGCTCGCATCGAAAGCAGACTCCGTACCGGCGTCTGCTTTCGATGCTTCTTTCGACGCGACTTTCGATGCGTGCTGTGCTGCTTTTCCCCGGTGGTGCGCTTTCGTAGAACTTTCGCCGGGTCCTCAAAGATCGGACTACCGTTCACGCATGGTTTCAAAAATATGTTTCGTCAAACAATTTCAATCAATCACGAAATATCACCCACGCTATTTTGATGGCAGCCTGCCACCACAACTTCCACAACGCCGTCTGCCATGGATGGATGAAAGTGGCTGCAGCAGCTGTACCTTGGCTAGAGGTAATATAACTCTACCAAAAAGATGGCCGCCTGTGGCCACATTCGCGGAGCGGGCAAACGCGATCCAGCAATTGTCATAGGATCAGTGCCGCCAGGCAAAAGGGTGAGATAAACATGTGTTAAGCGGAGCCGCTCTGGTAGCTTCCTTTACGTGGCGTGCACAGAGACCCTAAACGCCGGCCAGTGTTGTACGAACGGCGTTACAAGGACCGGCGTTCCTCGAACGCGTTCCTTTTAGGAGGAAGGAAGGAACGCCGTTGTTCCATTTTGCATCGGAAAAACTGGAACGCAACTCATTACACTTTTACTATGTGAGACTTTGGGAATAAGAAAAATGTTTAATGAATGAAAATAAAGGACATAATAGAGGAATGGCTGAGTGAAGACTGATGGCTCGTCATGGCTGGCTGGCGTTCTTCTACTTCTTCTTCGTCTTTTCCTGTCTCTGAGGCCATATCAGGTACGTTCGGCGCTGTGAGCAGGCACGCTGCTCACAACTGTAACGGAAAACGGAACGGCGTTCCTTCTTTTTTTCGTGCAATGGGGTGCTTTTTGTATTATTTCTAACAGGGAAATCCTAAAAAGTATAAAAACAATAGCGTTACAAAAAGCAGGGTTTCGTTTTCTTCTTTCTTACTTATCTTAGGGTTTATGCTATGGTGTTCTCGCTTGGTAACAGTTGGGCGTAGGAGTGCTAATGGACATTGATTCTTTTTTTCAGTGCCCGAGACTGCGGTACAAAAAGCAAACTTTTAGTCAAAGGAAAAGACACAGAAAGAGGGATGTCTCAAACTCAGCTATTTTCTTTGCTTCCACAAATCCTCATACACCCAGAAATCTAAGGCCGACTACAGCCATCACTGAACTTTCACAGAGACCTACAGTTATATAAAAAAAACAGGTTACCAGAGATCGGACGTATCCTTGTAACCCGATATATTGGCCACTTAAAGGCCGACGAGCAGATACGAGATTCTGCGAAGCGGAAGATCCTCCTCACCCTAAGGGAGGAGGAAACAGGCAATGGTGGACACGGTAGAAGGGGGGACGGGAGGAAGCGGGGGAAAAGTGGAAAGCGCGAACTGGTCGTCGGTCTTTAAGAGATACACAAAAATTAGCCTGTATTCCCTCTCCTCTTGTCCCCCACTTTTAAAATTAGCAAAAAATTCAACCTTCACAAAGAAGAACTGGTAGTTTTCAAGACTGACCTTCCATGAGCCCTACCCTCTTCTTCACTTGCTCGTCTTGCGGACAGCCACAGCGAGAAGCAACTGTTGTTAAGTTTGAAAGAGGGACTTTGTAAGATTGAAACCTATCAAGTTGTAAAACGATCGTGGAGTGTGGACTTGGAGTAACACTACATTTGGCTCGTCTGAATCGCCCACCACAAACAGGAATATGGTTCGAAGCTGAGATTTTATAAAGGGGAATCTATCAACAAATGAAACCTTGCTTCCGCTTGCTTTCTGCTCCTGAAGCCCTAATCTGGACACTTGACGAAAAAGTTGTCCAGAAATCCAGCGAGCGTGATAGGCAGACACCGTACTTAACCTTGGCGCCGGCCAATCACAGTCGCCCGATTTCTCGCCAATCTTTTCACCAAGTGTCCAGATTAGGGCCCCTGGTGCCCTTCCATCACGGCATTCAAGTCCGTATGTTTTCATTTGATGGGATTGATAGAAAACAAACAGAAAACAACTTTGTTTGATCTAATTGAATATGGTAATCAGACTAGTGCAAATGTAACGTGTATGTAACGCTGCGTTCCATTTTCTAAAGTGTAACGGGAGCGAGTTCCTTTTTCACATATGGAGCTCGTAACGTGAACGCGTTCCAAAAATCAGAAGGAACGAGGAACGAACTTTCGTTCCTTTTTTTTGAGGAACATGCACAACACTGACGCCGGCTATTGAAAACAGGCCCTGCGAAGCATGCGACATGAGAGCCTCTTGATCGCTCCGGACCGCGCGCAATTTCTTCGACTCTTACACAAAAGCGCACTAAGGGTTCTTATTTTGAAACCACTGTCCGCCTCTGTGCCGCCAATTTGTTTCTTTCTGACCACCCTCGAGCATTTTAATACTTTGAAAAAATAACGAATTTGTCATCTACGGGTATCTATACACGCCCCATTCATGGTGCTGCGGTAGCCTCAAATTGGCCATATTTCTTGATTCATAACTTCATATTAACACAACTAATGCAACATATTTTTGCCGATTCTGTTAGTACCTTTCCTTGACCTGAATGTGGGAGCGTCAAAAAAATCAAAAATGGCCCTTTGTTAATTGAGCTTCAAAATAGCTCGTAATTATTAAAGGGGCCCCATTTCAGCGTTTCTCATAAATGTGTTTTACTGCCCAGGACTACAAGAATTTATCGTCAATATTAGCAAGATAGAGGACAACACGCTAGCATAGTTTGAAAATTCTGGAATTTACACATGCGAAGAAAAAATATAAATATAAGTATTTTTGATGAATGTGCCATGTTTGCGATTTTTTTCTAGACATTTATGACATTGATACTTAATAATAAACGTTTGCGCCAACTCTAATTATAAGAAGTTTGTGAGTAAATATTTTTAGACCGGTAGCCACAACAGTTATTTGGGAGAGCTGCACGAATTGTCAATATCGCGCAATTCGCACACAGCGCTTCGCACTGAGAACGTGCTCTTACTTTTTTTTTCTGCAAAGAAAAACCTTGTTCCGCAAAACATATTTATGTTTCGTTTGATGGGCATTTAGTCTACAAAATATTTATTTTCGTAAAAATTAAGAAGGGTCACCGAACATGATCGGCCGAACTTATCTGAAAACACACTATTACACTGTCAGCTTCAGTGCATTTCACGACACCACTTTTGATTAATTGAATTTTACAAAGATCACTACATTGGAATTGCCTGTTTCTTATAAATGTGAGACGTATGCTATCTTTTTTTAGTTATTTAGATGTGTTTATATCTATTTCTTATAATAAATGAACCATTCCCTACCAAAAAAAACCAAAATAATTTTATGCTATCTGGATTATATTACTGGTAACCTATCTGAATTTTATCTGGATTTCAGGTTTTCAGAAATTATTCCTTTGTCTGCAATCCGGATTTCAGGTTTTCAGAAACAATTCCAGTTAGATTTCCAGTTTTATAATCCACATAGTGAAAAGTTATACTGGTCTTTCGGTAGGGTTTGCAACGCTCTTGGTGGATGGCAATCACTGGTGAAAACTCTTCATTCCAATTCATATATAGAATATTTTGGAATACATGTTTCAGCTTGTGTACTACAACTCTGGAAATGGCCACTCCAGGTCAGTGCCGCAAAAAGGTTTAAATATCGTAACGGCGTTGAATTGTCGGCCAAGTACTTACTGCAATTATCTTGCTTGGTGATTTGCTCAAGCCTTCCTCGATTAGCTGGGACGTGTGACTGTTTCCGACATTAAAGTCAGGAAATAGTGAGTGTATAACCCGGTCTCGAACAGGGGCAGTCATTTCTCCAGGTGTTTCTCTGCGGCTGGAGAGGAGACCGTTTATTGTCTAGCGCCAGTGCGCTTCTGTGCAATTAAGGCGTACACAAATCTCAATTGAAAAGAAGTAACTTACTGTGCTGGAATATTCCCTTTAATTCTGAATGCTCAAAAAACAAACATTGGACTATTCGCAAAGAAATTAAGGTGGATGTTTTGAGATTACCGTATCTCGCAGTGAATTAAGTCGCGGTTATTTTCAACATATCGGTCGGTGTGTCTCATACAACGGCACGAATCTTGCGTATATATTTTGTTTTGGTTTTATAAGCATGAAACTTAGCTGTGCAAGACGTAGACCACGAAGTGTATAAGTATATTTTTTGATTAGTTGAGAAAATATTTAAACCGCATTCCGCTTGCGGATATACTATTGCTATCCCAATCCTAACACACATTTGCAAGCTTATCAACGCAGTTTTCCCGAGCCGACTATATAAAGAAGTGGGACATATACAGAGGTGGGGCTTCTAGACAACAAAACACGGTCATTATAACCGTCACTTTTCGAGACGAGGAGCTAAAACGCAAGGAAAAGATAGATGCCCAACAAAAGTCTTGTTTGAGGAAATGCGGCAACCACACCAAATAAGGATTTGTAAACTCAAACTTCCTCACCCTCAAGAGCAGTGAAAATAGTTTCACTTAAAAATATTTGCTTAAAAAATTAGTTTTACCAGCCAGCAAATAAGAACTCTAAAAATTGCTTTATTTAAAAAAAAAGAACAAGCACAGCGCAGAAAACAGCCACCAATAGCAAAACATAAAAAATATATATATACATACGCGTATATACATATGGTAATGGACTGCGGAGCGCCATGGCGTAGCAGTATGGAGGTGAGGAAAAAGTTCGCAACTTCTCTTGCTGTAGCCTCAGTAACATATTTGATTTCTGCATTCCGGGTCACGTAGTCCATAGCTACGATGATCCACCGGTTGTTATTGGACGGGAAATGGGCAAAAGAAATCAATTCCGGCTCTTTGGAAGGGATGGTTTGGTGGGGAGATGGAGTGTAGTGTACCAGATGGTTTTGTCATTGGACTCTTCCTGGTCTGGCATTGGTGGCAAGAACGGATGTATTTATTAATGGCACGGTACATTCCGGTCCACAAGTAGCTGGTTCGGATTTGAAAGCACGGTTTGGAGAAGCCGAGATGTCCGGCCGTTAGGTCGTCATGATTAACGCGAAGAACATCTTTTTGCAGCTCTCGTGGAATGACAAGAACCCAAGGACGTCCTTCCGGTTCGTAATTGCATCTGAATAGGGTGCCGTTGTGAAGGGCCAACAAACCCGCTGAGCGTACTGTGCTCTGTGAGACATGTGGGGATACCCCAAGAAGGTAATCAATTATCGGTTTTAGGTAAGGATCAGACACCTGAGCTGCGAAAATGTCAACTGGTGTCAAAGGTGCTATTGTGAGCAAGTTTCTTGTATATTTATGAGGAGCGGCGAGTGGTAGAGGGCATCGAGACAAACCATCGGCATCCAGGTGTTTTTTTTTCTTCCAAATTTGTAGAGGAGGGTGAAGCTATAATCTTGCAATTTGGGGTACTATCGCCCAAAGTGTCCTGAGGGGTCTTTCAGACTGGCGAGCCAGCAGAGCGCGTGGTGGTCGGTCACAATATGGAAGTGAAAGTCGTAGATGTAGGGCGGAATTTCGACACAGCCCATATAAGAGCCAAGCATTCGCGGTCAGTGATAGTGTAATTCCGTTCACATGGGTAAAAGTGCGACTCGCGTAGGCGACAACACGTTACGTGTTTGGAAAGCTTTCAGCCAAGACGATACCGATACCATGTCCACTAGCGTCTCTACGTATTTCGGTTTCGGTTCCTTCTGTAAAGTGGCCAAGAATGGGACTGTTTGTTAAGGCCGATTTAAGAGATTTAAAAGATTGGCATTGAAGTGGGCCCATTTGAATGCGGCGTTATTGCGAAGGAGTTGATTGCAAGGTTCAGCGACGTGAGAAAAGCCAGGGATGAACTTTCGGAAGCATGTGCATAGTCCAAGAAAAACACGGACGTCCTTCTGAACTTGCGGAACAGGAAATTCAGAAACGACTCTGAGTTTGTCGGGGTCCGGGCTGATACCATTGGCACTGACGACATGGCCATGTACTTTCAGTTGTCGAGCTGCGAACGTACATCTCTTCGAGTTTAATTGTAAGTGTGCGGAGCAAAAACAACAAAGAACTTGCCTCAGCCGCTGTAAATCTTGGTCAAGAGTGGTTGAGAAAACGACGACGTCGTCGAGGTAGCAAAGACATACATTCCAGGTGAGGCCGAAGAGCAATGTTTCCCGTCATCCTTTCGAAGGTCGCTGGGGCATTGCACAGAACGAACGGCATTACGTTGAACTGGTAGAGGCCATCAGGTGTGACGAACGCTGTTTTTTGGTCTGTCAGCATCAGCGACTGGTATTTGCCAGTAGGCTGTAGCCGGTCCGGAGATCCATCGATGAAAAGAAGGATGGCCCTTGGAGGGCGATAGGGTGTCGTCGATCCTGGGCAGCGGGTAGACATCTTTCCAGGTCACTTTATTCAGACGATGGTAGTCTACACAGAAGCGCCAAATCCTTCTTTTTTACGAAGACGACGGGTGATGACCAAGGCTAAAGGAAGGCTGGATGACTTTCTTCTCCGACATTTCGGTGACGCGCTGTTGGATGACTTTGCGCTCTGTAGGTGAAATCCGGTATGGCCTGCTTTTCAATGGGCGTGCCTCTCCAGTGTCGATGCGATGATGGACAACAGATGTTTGAGCAAAGACTTGGCTGGTGACTAAACGATGTTGGTCCTCAGGAAGTAAATTAGCCCCCACCATCCTTGTAATATTGTCGCTCATATCGCGTGCAGAAGCGGGTGGACAAGTCGGTGGGGACGAATGTTCTGAAGGAGTGGCGATGTGGTGTTCTTCATACTTGGTCATATTGGTGACACGAGTGTTCCGGGGAAGTATTTGCGACTCCGCAGATGCGTTGGTGAGGCAAGGACAAACACTATGTAAGGGCGCAAACGAGCTGGTGTACATGGCACATGGCTGAAAAAACCCCGAGACTGCGGGTAAACGACACAAAACTAAAAAGTCTCTGAGAATTTTTAGTATTGTGTCGTTTACCCACAGTCTCGGGGTTTTTTCAACCATAGACAGACACTGCCTTCTACTAGGGGACACGATGGAGTATGGAACGACAATACTTTTCTTCGCATATAGTGAATCGACAGGTTCCACTAGTTCAGAGGTGCCCATAAACGACGGGTCGGCTGTGAGAGCTACGGCAACGGTAGATAGTGGTGGCAAAAGAAGGTCGTCGTTAAGGCGAAGGGTCATGTGTGTCGAATGAGAGTGATCAGCGACATAGTCGATGCAGCTCAACTCTATTTTGCCTCTAGCACAGTTTATGAAGGCGTCTGTGGACGTAAGGAAATCCCATCCTAAAATAACATCAGCAACGCAGTTGGAAACGACGAAAAATACGACGATATAGGATATGTCTGCAATGAGAATAGACATTGATGCACATCCGTCAGGTTGCACCGATTCGCCGTTACCCATGCGCAATAGGTGTCCGTTGGCTGAAGTAATTACCTTACGGAAGCGGCGGCAGACATCGTCTGATATGCATGATTTGGCGGCTCCTGTGTTGACCAAGGCGACGACGTTTTGCCCTGAAATATGAACATTGACTGTCGTCGGTCCCATAAAAGGAGGATCTTCGGCAGCTTGTGGCAGTGCAGCCTAATCTTTGGTGGCAACGCAGGCTGCCCTCCTTAGTTTCACGACGGCGTCGACGCTGAGGCTGCGTGTTTGAAGGGTGACACTGATCGGCGACGTCTAAGGTACGGCGAGATTGATCAGCCGTGGTGATCTTGAGGTGTTTGTGAAGCATTTGCAGAGTGGCGTGCGTCGGAGAAGCGGCTGTCGTCAAAATCTTTCGAATAGAGAGACGGATTGCCAGGTGCATGATAATAGGTATTATTATCAATTCGTCGAAGGCAGTAACGGGCGATGTGACCAGCTGTGTGACAATAGAAGCACACCGGGCGCTGGTCTTCTGTTCTCCAAATGTCGGTGGGTCATTGTTGTCCATAAATTCGTCGTGGTGGTTGGGGCTGGTGTAGAAAGGACGTCTGGTAGCGGGATTGCGTGTCGTACAGCATAGGGCAGCAGGGTGTGGGTGCTGGTGGTGCTGGCACGTACGTAGGGGTAGGCAGAGCGAGTGGCTGAGACGCGTAACACATGTGCGCCCAACTTCCCTCCATACTACGAGGGAGGCGAGGGAGTGCTTCGCGCCGCGACCAACGGGGGGCAGGACCGCGGGCGCAAAGATGCGCTCCGATACGAAAGCGAAACCTAGAAACGCGTTCAAATTGAGCGTTTTTACGGGACGCCGTAATATACTGCCCTTGCGTTACATCTTTCTAAAAAGAGTTGATTCAGTGGTTTTCGATGACGCTGAGCAACTTTCTAATTGGAACCATATGTCTATTTTCATTATTAAAAACTTAATTAACGAAGTGTAATGAATTAACCAACTGATCGTTACGATTAGCCCCCTATACCCTGTTTCCCAGGTCGTAAAACTCACCTGCACAAATTGCATAAGTATAACTTTCACGGCTTGTTTAAAACAAATCTGTTAACTTAAAAAAGGAAACACCCTTTATATATATACATATATATATATATATATATATATATATATATATATATATATATATATTTAAAGAACATGTTTTGAATAGGAAGTTATGGTCACTGCCGTTTGCTAACGAAGACATTATGCATGTGGAGTGACATCATATATGGTTTACAGCGCGTTTTGAAAAGGACATATCACAGTTAGTTCTCACGCTACAAGAAAAGATTCCGGATTACCTTCCGCCACTAGCACGCAGCCTCAAGTCGAGTGAGCATATACATAAAGTTTTGAGCATGAAATACCTCCTGTTTTTTAATCGCCAAACTGTTTATTCTTGACCAAAATATCCTATCTCATGAAGTCGGAATATTATATGGTCGACTTCCATGGTGTTCAAGGAATAAAGATTTCATAAAGCAGAAAGTCGTATCCGCGTTAGTATCTTACCGTATTTCGTAAGCCGCGTAGTAGAACCTCAAGTAGAAGTTTTTAGTTGATTGGTGTATACGCTCTGTCTTGCGATAGGAAGCTAGCGGGCCCGGAACACCTTAAATAACTAATGCTATCACCGAGCGGCTCTGGTTTCTTGTCATAAATATTTCAAAATTGCTTGAAGGTTTGTAGGATTACAGTCCTTGATAAGATGTAATAGGAAATAAATTGCGAAGCGCCGCACCTTATCTTGTCAAGTTACGCCATACGGTTATTGATTTCATAAAGCGACTATAATTGATAGAAAATCAGTGGAAGCTTAAACTGAGGCCAGTATAAACGTTCTTTAGTGGGAACGGCTGCAGAACAGACACCTGATACACCTAAACTCTGAATGGTTGAATCAGCACTTAGCAGAATGTCCCAGTTGCAACAAAAACGTTTGGTCGAATAGCTAGAGATAATGTAGCAATTTTGAATCATATGTTAAATTGGCTCATCCACTGTAAAAAATTTAATTTATACCGCTTTCTATCAAAACTAAAACGTTCCAAATTAGATCACGTGTACCCGAGTCGTTACGAGTGTCATGAAATGACCTAAAGTCAAGGGGAGCAGCTCAGGTTGATAGTGCAATTAAGAGGACTTTTTTTAATTGTGACCCTATCGCGGCTGTCGGGAATCACGGGGCACAAGTGATTACTGTCCTTGTTTAAACTAATCATTGTAATTATTTATTTCTATAAAGATGCATGTGCCTTTAAATAAAAAGGCTGAGAGTGCTACGGGATTTGCTAGAAATGTTATAAGCCAGTGCGCTTAAATATTAATCTAGAAAACGAGGAATAATATGGCAAAAGAACTGATCTATAGCAATGCCCACACATCTTGCAAATAATCATTTATAAAACACACGTTTAAAGGCGCATGTATGCTTGGTAACTTTTTCTTACCGTGGTCGGAGTAACTCCGGTGGGCAACGAAACTCGATACGATGCGTGGTGCCAACCAACAGGCACTCACACAAATGCCTGCTCGTCTACTTTCTCACAAAAAAAACAAAAAAAACATGGCGTAGGCCAATCATGCAATTCACGTATGGCTCCCAGCTAACAACATGTCGGAAAAATACGTAAGTCACTAATTTTGATAAGTGAGCAAGCGAAGGGTCATGCTTATTGTGCGGCGCTGATGGGTATGATCGATGAGAGTGTGCTTTCCACCCTTAACAGAGCGCGTGCAGAGTTGGATCGCCACCTATGCTGAACAAAAGTAGGCGCTCGAGGAATTTTTCAGTATAATTATACCATCAGTTCATCGCAGACTTGTACGTAACGCGTTACAAGTAACAAATTACTTGTAATCGATTACATTTTACTGTAATTTTGTAACGCTTCCATTACTTTCTTTAAGGAGTAACGATCCTTGTAATTGAATTACTTTTTTGCTGTAATCGATCACAAAATTACGCATTACAATTCTTCTCTCTTTTTTGAGGGGGGGGGGGGGAGGAGGAGTTAGATATGCTGGAGTCACTCAGCTGAGCAAAGGTCAATTATTTATTTTTTTTCGAAACCACTAAACACGGGATTTTGAGAATTAGTAGGCCACTTCACTATGTTTCGTTTCCTGGGTTTTTTTTTTTTTTTTGGTACACCGAAGATTACATTTGGGTATGTAAAATGACCTTATCCAGCCTCTTGTGAGTAATATATTTCAACAGCGCTCTTTTTATTATTACTTTTCACGAGACGGATTGGGTGTGTTGGCGTCAATCACTCAGCTCTAAACATAAACGGTCAAGGCTTTCTTTTTCTTTTTTGAACAACTGAGCGCGAGACCCCGAGGATTATGCTACCGTAATAAAAGAAAGTTCAATAAAAAGTAACGTGTGAAGTAATCGATTACTTTAGAGTAATTTTTCGGTTACTTTTTTGAGGCTGTAACTGTAATTGTAATCGGTTATTTTTTACAGTGAAGTAATTGTAATTGTAATCGGTTACTTTTTTCAGTAACGTGTACAAGTCTGGTTCATCGCCACGGTGCTCGTCACCTTTGTGCGTTTACAATTGCCGGCTAAACCAGTCAGGCACAATAATTGCGCCCCTCGCCCTGGCCCTTTTTTTGTGCCTCATGGTTGTAGCCGGTAATACCAAAAGCACAAAGACGACGCCCGCCATGATGATGCTCATTTAGCGCGGCTCAATTCGCTCCATCGTATAGCAGTGTCGGTCGCAATTGGGTCTAGTGTGGAAGGTATAGCAATATTGTGCTGTCGCAGTGCATGCTGTATAGTGCCGGCCTTCCTCAATTAGGCCCAACCTCCGCTTCGCTTTCGGTACTGCTCGAGCGGTTTTGCAGCAAATACAGGATGCGATTTCAGGGCTACACGGTACTTACATAGAGGATGTAAACACATCGACCAGTGAACGTTGGTTTATATAGCCGCATCGGATTATCCCAAGCGTGAAACTGGGCGAGCTCGCCGCTCGTCGCACCAAAGTCGCACCGCGCGCCATTTTCCGTATACCAACCAGAGACCCGAGGGACGCCGCGCTGCGAGGAAGGGACGTAGGGACGCCAGCACCGCCCTTACAAAAAGATTTAACCAATTTCTACAGAATTTATAGACATAATTATGGCTAGAGATTATAGATTTCCTAAGGATAATGTATCCACTTTTTTCACCATTGTCTACTGATTATTGGCCTCTGCTTCCTACAGGTTTTGTGTAGACTTCAGTGTACAGATAATGTGGCGACTCTGTACAGCAAGTATACGGACATTCTAGCAGCACTCCTGTCCCATTTCTAGCGCCAATAAGAGAGTTTCTAACGAATTGCTGTAGACAAATGGCCACAGTTTCTATCATTTCACTATGGAGAATATAGAAGTTTCTACCCATTTTCTGCCCACTTTCTACAGACAAATCCCCTCAACTCTATCCATTATTTACAGAAAATAGGCCAGTTTCTATCTTTGTGTAATGCTAGTTATCAATTCTGAACTGTACCGATGCATATGGTGCATGCAGAGCACTTGCTTCATTATACACTCCAAGACCAGACAAAATGTTCTTACTTTTCGTTTTTTTATACTCAGTGGTTGAGCAGTGTTTTGTTCTACTTGTTCAGCTTGCTCAGCGTGCTTGATAGGCTGTGCTTGATTTTTGCTGCATCGACCTTGAAAAGTGCACAGGTGTGGCCTGGAAAAAAGAGAGAGAGAGAGAGAGAGAGATGACAAGTTAGCATCTATTAAAATCTCCAGTTGAGCAGCTCCCCACTACTCAACTGGGGACATGCACATGCCCCATTCACAGGCACACTTGCCCGATAATTAAGAAAAACGGGCATGATACGTTGGAAGCAAAAAGAGTGGGAGATCATGGATGATGGACGATAGAGGCTGTAACCTTTGTAACGGGCAGTAGCTTGCGCCACCAATACAGCTGGCCCGGCCAAACTCTCCAATCAAAGCCAAGCTACCAGCTTCTGCCTGCAGCTTTCATAGATGCCTACACTCTCAAGAAAAAAGGGTGTATCGTTACACCCTTTGTCCCATATAATACACCCCAAAACTTCAATTCGACGTACAGCGCCCTACAGTCGAACAGACGGCCCGAAATTTTACGAGGGGCTTGATAGCCGTGTGGTACAACTTATTAAAATAGCTAATGTACGTTTTACTGACCACAAAAAACATAATCGGGGTTTTCTTGCCTCACCTGTAAAAACTCGGTGTTTTCTTTATGTGGTTTTTGATACGTACTTTAGCTATTTAAAAAGTTATGTCGCGCCGTTATCAAGCCCTTCGTAAAATTTGGGGCCGTCTGTTCGACTATAGGGCTCTTTACGTCGAACTGAAGTTTCGGGTGTATTATATGGGACAAAGGGTGTACCGATACACCCTTTTACACCCTTTTTTCTTGAGAGTGTAGACTTTGCATGGCAATGAAAAAGTTAAGTGTCTTCAAATTGCTGCTCAATTAGCAAGTCTATTTTACACCAGGGACGTATACAGGGTGTTTTTTTTTAGTTGCACCAAAGTTTCAAAAAGGGAACTTGAGATAGAGTAATTTGAGCCCTGGGAAAGTGTTAATGGCCATGGCGGCCTCTAGAAAATACGGGAAATTAGGTAATTAGCAAGTTAACTAAAATGTTTTAATTAACTTTTTAATTTTTGACTTTAGGGCGCAAAAAGCACTTTCATATAGCGCTGTACAGGGCCTTTTTTCGGGCCGATCGCCCTGGATTACACGTTGAACTCGTCGGAGATTCCTGGCACAGAGTTCGACACGGTTCAAGCTCATCGGATAGTGACAAAACGTACATTGCGTAGCAAGAATACCTATCCCCAATGGTCAGGAGGACTTCTCCTTGTCACTCACATGGAAGAAAAGGCGGTCAGTCGTGTCTTCGGTCCGTCGAAGCTAGTGGTCACATGTATGCCCACAAGAAAGGAAGATCACCGGTGTGTAGGCGCTGCCGAAAGAATATCCATGGTCTTGGCAATCCGCATGTTGAAGATCGCACTTGGCACTAAGACGAAATGTGCTGCTGGTGATCGGAACTCTAGAACTAGATTTACCCTATTTACCACAGAAGCGAAATTCACAGCAGGCCCGCAGGCCGCATCACCCGCGAAGCTAGGTCCGGTCTTCGCAGGCATTCCGGGTTTGTCAACGGCTAATGCGTCATCAGTCAATCCACGTGATCACGCTTCTGCCGTTACCCGCGCACAGAGAGCGGATTCAAGCGATAAAAAGTATACGGTTCATTGGTCCGGCGAATACGCACCGTCTACCACGCCTTCAGCTTAGGGAGAGAGAGAAAAAGAGAGGAGTAGAAAGGAAGCAGCCCAGAACGGGGGGTGCGCTTACAAAGGCTAATCTTCAGGGCCATCTCAACAATGAGCACAAGAGGATTTGTCACTTGTACCCAAGGTTGTAGTGCAGTGGATGTTATGCGTGGCCTTGGGCTTTTAGTCGGGTTCCGTGCTCTGCCTTATCACCAGCTTCGAGACTGTAGTCACGTGACCCTAACCGGAGACACGATTGGCCTAAAACACGCATAGCGTCTACCCTGCTGTGAATACCGATTGAACTGGACAGCTCTTTGAAGGCCAGCTTTTGAATTTCTAAAGAAGCTGTCCAGCCAAAAGTGATTCAAAAGTGATTCTAAACGGGACAAGTTTGAAGACACTATGTTTTACGTCGTATAACTCACATTGTAATTTAGAATGAAGAACTAAGCGCGAATATTTTTTTGCGCACGATGTCCACAAATAAATAAATAAGTATATATATATATATATATATATATATATATATATATATATATATATATATATATTATCAATAAATTTAAAATTATTTGTACACTGTTAGGTTCGCGTTTTTAAACTTCATATTTTCTTTACGAAAGAGTTACACATAAAAGACACCACAGTCAGCACATCGTCCGACTTTCAACACACGATGAATCGCCGACGCTCGCTGACAGAAGGTTGTGATGCTATCCTCCTTTCTGTCTCAGTCAGCTGGCTTAAATCATCAAGCTTAGAATATTCCCGCAGTATATCGCCTTTAGTTACCCTCGTTGGAGGTTGAAGTCACATTCTGGTCATATAGTCCTGTCTTCAAGAAAAGGCTAGCGTGCATGATTGTTTCAACCTATTGATTGGGAATCGTTGTGACTAAATCTGGTGTTGGCAGTGGTCGAGGCTGCAACCTACAGCATGTTTGATTGTAAACCTGTGTAATTGATGTGTATATACTCTGTGTGATTCTTTTTAAATGTTTATCAGGACCGGATCTTGTGACAATAAAATCCTGTGACTATGTAGTTCACTTCAAGCCTGTTGTAAAAGCGTTTCTTACTACACACGAAAACTGCTTATGACTCATATCAACGATTTTGTATGTTTTCAGTGTGTATGGTCTATCAAGTCAGGTCTGTAGAAAATCTAGGAATATGGCGACGCAAAGTCTAACGACCGTTGGCGACAGACAGTTGGTAGGATTTCTGACGACTGTGCTCTGTAGACTCCTGTTGACAGGAAATCTGTAGAAACCTTCTAGAAAAAAGGCGATAAGATAGGAAGTGGACAGGTTTGCTAAAAAAAAATCGTTAAGATGTCTACAGACGGGCTCACATTTTTTTTGTAAGGGCGGATCTGTCGCGCGTCGCCCGATTGCCCCCAGCCAAATAGTTTCCAAATTCTTATCTTCTGTGGTTATATTCTCGGTATCTATAAAAAAAAAAAAAACTTTATTTCAGCTTCGGTCCGAGCGCGGCCGATGTTATGAACCGAAGTATAGATTGCAATCACAACGGTCGCAAAATTCACAGAGCAGCGGGGTCGCTTTTACGGGAACCAATATCTTTATTCAAGCATCAACACACGCAAAGGAACAAATCAAGCCAGATCAACCAACATAGTTGAAGTGGGACGCTAGGCTTAGGCCAGTCCCGCTACCGCCCGTATACGAACCCAAGCACTCGCACAGCGCCAAAAACGCTTCCGAAGGCGTGCACTTGAGGCAGTTGTTTGCTGCAAACCATATCGGTCGATCCGCTGGATTTGGAGTTGGGCGTCACCTGACGGTCCATTGGCAAGTATGCGGACGAACCGTAGGTGCCCCTGATGCTATGGGCATGTTGCGTCACCATTTGTAGGTAAAAAGTTCAAGTGTCTGCCCAGGGTTGTCTTTTTAGAGCGCAGCTCTTAAGGCACGGCCACATTGGCGTCGTGGAGGCCAACGGCGTGACGGTCGGCGCTGGTCGGCGCTGCCGGTTGCCGACCGAAACCAGTTTTCGGCTTCAGCAGGACGCCGGACGGCGCCGCAAAGCCAACCGCTCCTTGCACGGTTCAGAGCGCGCCGCCGCTCGCCGCAGAAGAGAGGAGCCAATGGGAGGTGGCGTAGATAGTGACGTCGCGATGCCATGGCAACGCTCAAACCGGTCTCCGCCGCGCGTCGTTCCGAAGGACGTGTTTCGTCGTGTCGTCTGCTATCCCTATTTCCCCCCGACGCCTTCTGCAACGGAGCGGTTCCTTGAAACTGTGCGACTGTTTCCCTTTTTATATGACAAGACGCAGCCCGACTACCTAGATAATGACGCTAAAACAACCGCTGGGAAATTATAGGAGAGGAATTCGAAATTACAGGTGAGTTTCTCCATGGCACTTGTTGCATGTCGTCTGTGCTGTGACGGATGTCGTGTTGATTTGGTGACACTTTCGAAAGTAGCCTTCGTCTCTGGCGCGCCGCCGGGGCAGCAAAGCACTGACCTGTCCTTCGGTGTTTCGGTAGAAGCCACTCGGCCGGACCCAAAACCTGCGCCTCCTTCCCTTCAGAGCGCGGCGACGTCGCAAGATTAACGAGCAGGCTAGGATTATCATATTCACGCTGATCACCAGGTCATCATGGACACCTACCATGTAGGCAGCGAGTGCGGTTTCGATGCTGCCACATGCGAAAGATGAGAGCCAAAACGGAAATATTTACCGAAGAGCAGACGACGAAAGAGCGGGAAATCCGAGAGAGGTGCGCGCGCGATCGCGAGAGCCAGTGCTGTCACGTGACGCCCGCAAAACGGAGGACAATGTGGACTCCTCGCGTTGGGACGCCGGACGGCGGTGCCGCCCGGTGGCGCCGACCGGCGGCGCCGTTTACGCTAGTGTGGTCAGGCCTTTAGGCACCCGTTTCCGGCTTGAGCGGCGACGGCGCCGCCGTCCCCGTCGCCGTCAGCGTAACCGCGCAGTGCGTCATGGGTAAATTTCCCCGCTAAATTTAGCGGAAAAACTTTCCCGCTAAATCTAGCGGACAATTTTCCTCGCTAAAATTAGCGGAAAAATTTCCCCGCTAAATTTAGCGGAGAAAGTTTTTCACTAAATCTAGCAGAAAATTTTACCCGCTAAATCTAGCGAAAAATTTTCCCCGCTAAATTTAGCGAAAAATTTTCCCCTAAATGCGGGAGGGCAGGACAGCAGGAGGGGCATAGCCCCCTCTACGTACCGTCCCCTACTCCTCCTTAAGAGCTGCGCTCTAATTCGGCGTTACAGGGAGTCGTAAACGGCTTTCATTTTTAGTTGGCCAAAAAGGATAAGTGTGGAGCTAACACTGAGTGTGAGAGATCGAGCGGGGCGCCATCCGTTGATAAGGAGCCCAAGCATACGTCCAAAGTTGCTTTTTCTTAGTGACTAGAAAGGATAAGAGGGCAGCTGGCATTGTGTGTGAGAGATCGAGCCTGGCGCCATCCGTTGATAATAAGTTCAAGTATCCGCCGAGGGTTGTATTTTTTTTTTTTTAGTTGACTAAGAACAATAAACGAGGAGCTGACATTCTGAGAAAGAGCCGTAGGAACGGAGCGGTGACGCATCCATACGCTAGATGCGTATGGATATAAAGTCGAAACTAGTGTTTCATTTCTTTTCTTTATTTCAAAATAGTTTTATGCAATATCACTCTTCCTACCGATAAACCAAAAATGTACAAAGCAAATGTTCAAAGACATGCTTGTATATGTAAATTTCACAGATCATTTGAAAACATTCAACAGAGATAAATGTGGTGGTATACAACATGTTACAATATAAATGAAAAGTTACCAAAAAAGGTCCAGAAGGAAAGTAAAGTACACTCTTCATAACATAAATCTGAATATCAACAAAGAAACTTTTTACAAACATCACGAAAGAAGACATTTAACAACATTCACTTCAAAATAAAAGTGAATCTTTACAAGCGTTTCAAACACGCGTTTAATTTATTATGAGAGACACCGATGACGTGAGATCTGCAGGGGAAATTAACATTTAATTTGAATTGTTAATGCCAGTTTCTTTCCAAAACAATGAAACACAGCTTACCTATTTATTCTGAGGAACGAGGTGTCTAGGCAGGTTTCCACTCGTCCTTTTTAACAAACAACCCGAACAAGCCACGGAACTCGAGTACATCCTGTTAGGAATTGCGTTGGTATACAAGATTTATATTCCAGAGTAGTTTTTTGTAATTATGTTGGCGTTGCAGAGGTGCATACATAATGTACCTAGGAAAAAAAAAGAAACACGTAACCCATGATATGTCTGCAAACACACAAAACCAAACACCAACTTAAAAAGTCTACAACACAACTTAAAGAGGCTGCAACTCGAGTCGATGACGGGATGTCTGAGTAGACGAGCTCTCGTATTATACGTTAAATATTTTAATGTCATTCTGTTATACAACCACATATTTGCTATGATAGTAGAATATCAGAATTCTTAAGATATCTACCTGAAAGGTTTTAGAGTTATTTCTACGATAATGAAAAAAGTCATGATAGCTCGATCAGGGCACCTTGATTTTGTTTTCTCATTTTATTCCTTATATTGAATGTACAGATAATAAAATGAAGTAATCATTTTCTCGTTTGTCTATCATGCCATGTTTTCAGAACTCATGTAATTTTTTAGCACCATTAACATCTGCAAAAGCCCTACTAGGACACGGGTTGTGACACATAGGCCTAATTACAAGGATGTCATCTCTGCTGACCGTACAGCGGGAAAAATGTCGGAATGAAAGCTAGAAAATAGCAGCCATCATTAAGACTAACATACCTAAACCTTAATTACATTTTTTTATAACCATCAACTATCACATTTTTTACATTGCACAATGGCCATTTTCACCCCTCCCTTTAACGCCACACGTTTGCAGAAAGCAACGCCCGAATCTAGCTTTTTCAAGGACGTCTATTTATTCGATTTATACCATGCCATCTTTACGTTTATATTTTCAGGTAAAATTAAAAAAAAAACATTATTTCATGCGAATTTATTTAAAAAAAAACAACGATTCAATTTTATATTCTCAAAGTTTTTTCTTTTTTAAGATCGCGAATATTATTTTAAGTCCTTCAAATGTTTTCATTATATTCTTGCATGTATACTACACCGATACAACGAGACCTTGTCCGTCTAGATACGGCTCTCATTTGTTTTTTTGTTTTTTTTTTTATAGATAGTACGGCGTTTATGAGCATTGTTTCACGAGTATTACATTCTGGGAAACGCTTCCGATGTCGGACTGCGGCAAGCTATGGAGGCGGGCGCTCAAGTCGGGTTTGTCGGATTTCCTCCCAAAGAAAATTAGACATTTCACGCGATCAAAAAGATCAGGTTGAACTTGCGCGTCTCTTCGATTGCGGTAGTATTCCAGCAAATAGTAGATGGAGGGCAAGGTGGTAGATCGAATAAACGTACTGGCTGCTCCTCTGTATGCCTGAAAATCCCGAAGCAGTTGGCTAATGTAAGAAGGAGTGAAAACATCAGGGCAAAGCTAGATCCCACGCCATTTTATTTTTATATTCATAAGTACACATATAGTATTGTGCCGTAAGCTTGTTTCCGACAGAAATATTTCCTCGATTTTCACATGATGACGTCATGGAAGTATCACGTTCTTGCCTGCCGCGATCCTGGAGATAGTGCAAGCAGTGGAGGCGGATGCGGCAGACATCTGTTTGTTGCGGCTTGCTTACAGCTCGACTATCCACGGAAGCTTCTGCACCAACAATTTGGGACGCCGCGACGGCTGCGACATTTGAGTTCGCTCGTTATTTTTTTCCCCGTGACTTCTACGATTAATTGCCTGAACAGCGACATCCGACAACATGATACGTCGACTCCTCTGTCGTTATTCGTTGGTGCATTGAGATCTCCTTAAATGCATGTTGCGCGTAGGACACTTAATATAGCAGGCTGAGACGCGTTCTCGGCAGCGTATTTCCATAAAGTTCATGTCCTAGATATGGGGGCTCCAAACGTTTTGGCAAAAAGGCCGGAGAGAACATCTGTCGCAGTCTCGTGGGCCAGAAAATAAATAAGTAAACATAAACGAGGAAATACTAAAAATAATCCTAGAGGAGCATTGAAATACCAAATTAAAAATTAGAGTAAAGAAAGTCTAAGGTGGATGAATAGATATAGTTTATTTTGAAATTCAATATTAAGGTAATAATGAAGTTGCGCAATAATTGCAACCCATAAAATGTACCAAGCATATAACAAAGCGCAATGAAACATTGGCATACTCACACAGGGTTCAAAACGAATGAGAATTGTACAACGGATGTTAACAATTTATGCAATGGTTACGGCACAGGACACTAAGCAGGATATACCGAGAATGCAAAGGAATTTTTATATACGTGGTTAGCTATAAACCAGGGCTAAGAATAGTGTTGCTGATGATGACAAATTCAAGTTATTGACATGTCGGAGGACCCGCGTTACGATAGGCAGTTTTCCCTCATTCATTCCGATATCTTGGTTGGCGCGGTTGGAACGCGTCGTGGCGCCGTTCCTCTACGCGCGATTATTTTTGGCCACAGTAGCAGAAGGGGCTACTAGAAGTGGTGCGCGGACTGGAGTTCATTGGAAGGACCACGGCAAGCCACGGGGCGGTCAAAAGACCTCCGCGGGCCGGAGATTCCTGTCCTAAATGATAAAAAGCAAAAACTTTTTTTTATCGTCGGTGACAGCACAAGAGTGAAGTGGAAGCTCCTTCTTTCTCTTTCCTCCTTAGAAGAGTGAACGCTGGACGGGAGGCAACCTCCCCTCCAGCCTTCACTATGCTAAAATGGAAAGAGAAGGAGGAGCTTCATCTGAACCTATTACCGATTCTAGTTTACCCTCAACAGAGTTCTACCGCTGTAGTGGCGGTTGCTGCTTTTGAGACCTCTGAAGTGAGGGTAAAATACTTGTGTGGGCCAGGATGCAGTGAAAACATGGCGTATGATGAATAAATATCGAGCGGTTCAAACTGGAAGGAATCCAGTTGCGTCCAAACCGCTACATCCAAATAAAAAAAAAAAAACAAAAAAGAACTGTCGACGTGATTTTAGAGTTGCGGTGCTCAGCCAGCTCACACAAATGTGGCGGCCTGGCAATTCACCTAACTTGTCGCTTAAGCTAAATACTAGGGGCATTTAGCAGACCGTCCGCTAGAGTTTCGATTTGCTAGCATGAGCTCGCGCCGTCACTTCGAAGCAAGGATTGAGCCCCGCTGGGCTCGCTCTTCCCAGCACACGATCTACTCAAACATTCCCTATGCCTTTCCAAAACTCCCGTTCATGCGCGCTGCCATCTTCGTCTTCTGGACTGTGAAACGCCTTCTGAGTATGCGCTGTAGCTCTGCTGTGCGGTATATCAGACACTGCGCATGCGTCTAAAAGATCGGTGACTCAGCATTTTTTGCCCCGGGTGATAGGCGATGGAGAGGTCTATAGCCACAGAGTACAAGAACCCTATAGAGCGTCACTTTTGAATGCTCAGTCTCTGGCACACGCTCGTTGACTTCCAATGTGCCTCCATTGCGTGCACGCTTGTTGAAACTCGCAGGAGGCCGAAGTGATATTGAACGTAGCTACGAAGCTCGCTCTTCCTACGTTAATTACAACTGCGGCATCTTGTGAGTCACGAGATGACGAAGCACCTCTCGGACGAACATTCGTCGTCCCGGGCACAAGGCGTTAAAAAGCAACACAATGTAACTAAAACAAAATCAACCATACCAAAATTGTTTTTTTTCCTTTACCATGAGAGGCTGTAAGGTAAATCGTTTTATAAATAACGTACAAGCTTGTGTTTTTAGTTCATTTGATCACCTTACACACCAATACATATTATTCAGCTTGCTCATTAGAATTTCACTTTATTACCTTGAGGCTTAGGAGATGGCTCGGCACCTCGTTTATCAAAATATCTCCTCCTGCGCAAAATAGTGGTTGGGAACTCGTTTATTACAGTAGAAACGCACAAACATGTTTGTCCGAGTAATATTCTTGGCCAAGTCACGACTCGTTGAATCCTGGTGGACCGTCGATTTCTTTCAGTTTTTGATATTCACGGGCTATCTTCGCCTTCAGGTCCCGTCTCAGGAATCTTTCCACTTTCGGACTTTGGAAGACGATTCATGAAAAATATTCCTCCGTAGAGGTGCTTGAACACTGCTGCTTGATCTGCAAACCAGAACGCAATGTAACATAAATTCAAATAACGATTCCAAACATCTGCCGCCAGCTCAAAATGCACTAATGAATATTAATTTGAAATTACACCATAGCCCCAAAATCGCATTTGTTTAATGTTCCGATAGTTTCCCTGAATATGAGCATGGTACAAACACAAAATACAACTATACGCCTGTCATGTCAAGTGTTTTATTAAGTAAGCTGACTACATAGACCATTCCAATAATCGCATTCTGCGCATTGACATCTTTGTCTACTGGCATGTGGAAAGAGTTCAGAGAATGCGGAGTGGCTTTCCTCTGTTGAATATCAGACCCCCAGGTGCGTTCGCAGCCAAGTGACTCGTTATTCTTCACCTGTGTTGTAGGCGCTTGGAAGGCGTACAGTCGCTCACCTTCTGAGAAAGGTGGGGAGAGGTAACATCCTATTAACTCTCAGCCACCGATGGGATTGTGGCATGACCAGATAACAACACAGAGGAACGAATCAGCGAGCAAGGGGCTTGAAAATAATAAGCAACGCCTTGTGTTTCTTAACTTTTCAGTAACTGTAGCGTGCTTATTTTTGCTATACCCTCTTGCGTAAAAGTTAACGTACTTGATCAGATTTCGTGGGCCCTGACGACTATAATCAGGGGCGATCTCGCGAGAGTTATGCCGGTCATTCTTTAAAATTTGGTAGGTAGTCGTATCACCAAGTTTTCAATGCATGTACTCAAAACATTCACAACAAAATACTTGTCAGAAACCAAAAGAAAAATTATACTATAATGTTTAGGATAGACATTTATCTATGAACAATAAGGACTGCAGCATTTTCAACTCATTTGGCCACGAAAGTTACAGTTTTCAAACAAGACGCGTGTTCAAGTGACATTCATATTCATTTAATAAGTGTTCTCGATTTGTGTATACTGCTGCTGGTATTGTGTGCAAGTATGGTTTACGCTCCTCAGGTTTGGCCCCATTTGTAACTGTTTTTTTTGTGTGTGCGTATCGTAACAATTATAGTTCCTCCAGCTAATTATTTAACAAAGGTAGGCATTTAGAAGCAGTTTTTACTAAAACTGCTGAGCAATCAGTCACTGACATAAAAGTTTGCATGCATGAGACAAAAAATTCTTATAAAAATACACTGAAGGCAAAGTATAAATATTGCGGTCGTAACTATACCTGCAATGAGCTCCTTCAATTCCGTCTCCAGACTCTCCAGGTTTTTTGCAAAGCAGTCTTTTATCACTACACAAGCTGCTGGTGCCTCACCATATTTCGAGCTCGGGACTCCCAAAACAACGACCTCTTCGACGGCTTCGTGGGTCATTAAAATTTCTTCCAGCTCAGCGGGAGTGACCACGTTTCCCATGCATTTTATCATCTGTTTCAGTCTGTCTATAATGTGGATCCGACCTTTCTCGTCGTAGTAGCCCAAATCACCTGAAAGTGTAATGTTAGAAGCGAAGAAAGGCGTTTCGAATGTGTTTTGCTATACGCCTTCTCAGTATAGATACGGTTATCTCGACTGCACGCGTTGTGCGAAGGCAGGAAAATAATATTCGGAATCCATACATTTTTAAAAATATACTCTTTTGTTTCTGTTATTTCTTTGTAAAATTCGGCTAGATGTGTTTTAAATACCGTTAAAGGGCATTCGTATCAAGGGCAGCTATTACAATGCATCAGTTAGCGCTCACAGACACCTTTAGAAACTTAGGGCATGGTAAGTCTTGAGCACCTCATTATCGCTCTGCATCCAATGAAATTGTGTAATTCGCCGAAGAACAAATCACGTAGCAAGGAGCCTGCACATAAAAAATGATGCAGTGCGTTTTTCCAACTGTAAGTGACAATAAAAGTCCGAGTTTTATCCGTCCTAATCCTTGCTGTGTAAGCGTATGGATGACACGCCGTTATTATGACCTGAATAGTAAAACTATTTACGTGCGGTAATATAATCACTCTCGCATGACGAAAAGCATGAGTACGCCCGAAACGTCGCTTTTTTTTCTCCCTTTTGAATGTCTTATCTTTTACGCCTTTGGTTTTGTGCCAATGTTTACGTGCCGGCAGCATTTAGGAATCCTACTGCACTGGCTAAAGTTTTTCTACTACAGGCCAAATGTCAAAACAAAGTTCAATTCGCGTTCGTTTCAAATGTTTAGGAGACTACACGCTAAGAAACTCCGGTTCACTGACTTCCCGCGAAGAGTTGGGAAACTCAATAGCTGCAATTTACGCAAGGAACTCGAAGCGTGACGTAGCTCGAAACATGTTCCCAGATAAAAAAAACATGTTTGCCCTGTGACACTAAACCTGACGTTACACGTGCTTACTTCAGGCTCAGTGCCACACCAGACTGTTTTGTTGAGGTCTAAACATATTTCAGCCACATCACTAACCGAGCTCACACCGTAGATCGCAGCAATTGGGTGCCCCGAGTCTTTTCTGTGAAAGTAGACGCACTGGATTTTTTAGAGGACGGAAGACGCGTGATTTAAACTTGAGTGAGAGTTGTTTTATGCTTTGGGACATATTTAATAGTTCCTTCATAAACACATTGTGGCGTCAGATACGCGTGCGAAGTACCAAAAAGATACACGAAAAACTTGACAAAAGGCACCAAAACACGTTCTCTAAAAAATCGGGCACGATTGAGATGGTTCGGCTTAGCGCAGTAATGATTAATAATACAGTCACGTGACAGCAGTGCGAAACAAGGGAAGTGGTGAGCCCCGGCCATCTTGTTATCCCTTTGCAACCTATGAGATGGCACCATTGGTCGATAACGACGCCGAAGAACCAGTCACGAAGCGTAAAGTGTGAAGATAATAAGCCACATCCTGCTCTTCTTAAGATGTCAGTGACTATATTTGTTTTCTATAGAGAATAGTAGAAGAAACGACTGGTCGTACCTGTACGCAACCAGCCATCTTCGCTTAGTGCTTCAGCAGTAGCTTCTGGATGTCCGAGGTAGCCTTTCATGACGCATGGAGTGTGAACCAAAATCTCGCCATTTTGATATGGGCTGAGTGGGTCTCCGCTGGTGAGGTCCTATAACCTAAGACAGAAGTTTAAGCCACCGTTTGCTTCTCTTTTTTTTAACAATAAGCATCCGCTAGAAGGGAGAGCTGGCACCGCCGTCGTCCATGATACTGAAGGTTAGATGTCAGGTTTGATGTCTTTCCTTTCTACGCTTAGTTAGCAGCATGTAAGTTAATTTAATAAACCAGAAAACTTTGCTTAGACTCGACGAACGACCGCGTCCTGATTATATCACAATATATAGTTTTTTCAGGTTGTTCGAAGAGGATACTGCAGCAGGCACAAAGTGTCCTTAGTGACGAAGTAAATAGTTGAGCTGGAGGAAATGAGGTATCAAAGAAACATTTGCCGGTAGCCACGCTTCAGAATCTAGCCTGGCCACCATGGATGGAATTTTTTTTTTTTTCGCGTGCCTGTCTGGTTATTTTGAACGCACCTTGCAACGCTTGACTATCCAACGAAGTGCAGGATGGGGCCGTCAGGAGCAACGCATTTGACACGACTTATAGAATTTGAATTCCAAACGTACATGACTGAAATTGTGCACTAGAGCATAGGTTCGCAAGAGGTTCTATGTACTTTTTCTATGAGCTCAACTCGGAGGTATTGAAATAGTAAAAATAAAGCAAAATCGGAGGCCGTGTCTTTTCTATGTCTGATACCAGATCTGTTTGTTGTTTGCAAAATGATCTACGAGCCTTCTCCCAGGTGACTTGCTGAACGCAAAAACACCAAGAACCATAGTAAAGGCTGGCATTAAGCAAGATAATCCGAATAAATATTATTTGCGACTGAATATACGAACAATGACCACCGGGGAGCAAGCTCACAAACCAGTGTTCAGACGGCGAACATGCCGGTATAAAGAATAGGAAGCGAACAGCCGCCATTTTTACTCGATTTTTATTTTTTTTTTTTGCAACTCAGATTTGAGTTCTGAAAAAATCGACATAAAACGTCTTGCGAGACTACGTTCGCGTGCCTAATTTCATGTATGTGCGTTTGTAATTCGTATATTTCAAGGCGTGCCAAATGTGTTGGTCCATAGCCGTATCCAGTAAATGTTACCAGCAGCAAGATGGAGGAGCACAGAGGCCGTATTGGCGAATGTCTATATTCCATACTGCCTTAAACCCCAAATTGCCGTAATGAAAAAGCGGTAAAAGTAATTCTATTAGACCTTATTGTTATCCTATATAGAATAACAACATAAAGAATAAAAATAAGAATAATCTATAAATTTGGTTTATATAGACCCTATTGGTCTATATAGAATAACTATATAGGCTCTGCATACAGAGCCAGAGAATCGTGCTTCTTTTTCTTTCGCCGCCAATTCCGTATTGGCGGAGAAGCGGTCACGTGCGCCCAGCTGGATCCATACTTCATGCGGGAAGCGACCTTGAATGCCGAGTTCCGAGCGGAGCTTGTTTTTCGCTCTGCGTTTGCGAAATACACATCCTACTCCAGAAACAAACGATCTGGTAGGTTTCATAACCATTGGAAATTATGTGTGGCCGCTAGGTAAAGTATAATCATGTTTCTTTTTAGAGCGCAGCTCTTTGGCACCCGTTTCCGGCTTGAGCGGCGTCTGCGTCTGCGTCGGCGTCGGCGTCGGCGTCGGCGTAACCACGCGGTGCATGATGGGTAAATTTCTCCGCAAAATCTAGCGAAAAAATTTCCCCGCTAAATCTAGCGGGAATTTTTCCCCGAAATGGGAGGCGAGTAGGAGAGGAGGAAAGGCATAGCCCCCTCTCCGTACCTTCCCCTCCTCCTCCTCACGAGCTGCGCTCTAATTCGGCGTTACAGGAAGTTGTAAACGGCTTTCATTTTTTTTTCCTTTTTTTAATAACGCGAGCGATGATTTAAGACATTGGTTTCCAAAGCCTGGGAAGCAGACGACACGGAGGACGACCGCGTTGCTCGCGTCCGCTGCGCTCGTGGAGCGATACTCTGCATGCGACCGTCACTTACGGAGACCTTGAACCAGACATCAACGCGCACCTGCGGCATCGCTCGTAAACCTAAAGCGAAGTAACAACGCTTTCGTCGACTGCTACGTTCTGCCCGTACTACCGTGGGCGTAGAGGGGAGCGGACGAAACACAACAGGACGACGGCGCACGCGCGGCGCTTCACCGGACGATTATTTCTGCTCCGCATGCCTCATCACACCGGCCACGACTCTGTGTTTCCATCAGAAATGACGGTCGCTTCACGCAGTGCAGCCTTGAATCAAACATGGCTGCCCTGGTAGTACCATTGCGATACTCTGCTCCGCAAGTGGAGCGTATACAGTTACTCTAGGTCTATAGACGTTTGTAGCTACGGCCTCTGGGCGGCGCCATCTTGCTGCTGGTGTGGTTAGATCGTCTGATAGTCAAGCATTGCTGAGGTCGTGTGTACGCCTCGGCAATGCTTGACTATCAGACGATTTACCGATACCAGCAGCAAGGTGCCGGCGACCAGAGGCCGTACTTGCAAACGTTTATACTCATCTGAACAATAATGTATTTTTAAAGTGTTCTCCGGTCTGTAGTCTGCATCCATGCTTATGCGGTAATGCACAGGATGCGGCGATGCGGCGTTTAGACTCTGCGGACTAAACGCCGCATCCGGCGCTTAGCGCGCAGATGCAAATTTAGGCTGGAATTTTGTTTTCCTTAGATAGCCTGCAAAATGGTGCACACTCCACCAGCTCTACGAACTTCATTCCTGGTGTCCAGTTCGTACGTAAGACATTGCCATACGACAAATGCGTGCTTTGCTAACTCACACAAGCTTTTTTTTTTATATTGTCATCATTAAAGGTCAACTCCGGCAAATATCTTAAAAGTTTGCATTAAGACTGCTTTCAGCTCAGTCAGAGTTCCTGAATTAAAAGGCATATCTTGTTTTAGAAATTGTGTTTAGTTTTATAGAGATCCCGGCTCAAAGTTTGGTTTCGGGCGCCTACGGGGAAACCGAAAATATCTGCTAGAGAGGGATGGCAACACTGATGCCAGCTTTACCGCCGCGACGTGACGTCATGGTGGTGCTTCGGTACGCATCGCCCAGTGTCGCTTGACTAAAAGCTAACCCGCTTGCCACATACTAAAGAGCAGCTTGGTCGAATCCTTATAATCAGTTTTAGTTGAGTACGCGGCTTCTCTCTGACTTAATATTCCGGCTGTGACCATATTTCGTGCCACTAAAGCGATACCAGTCATTTATTTTGGTTTCGTTTTCGGCTGGAGTTGCCCTTCAGTATACGCCGTCATCCACAATATCCGTCAAGTCTTATCGCAGTGAACGATCTTGAAGCAACTCCTTGTATTGTCCGCACCTGTACCTGGTACCGACCGCGTGAAATTTAAACTTCTAAATATGTATAATCCGCTTTGGGTGCACAGGTAGGCAAATTAAGTTTGCTTTCACAAAGCTATTAAAGGAAATGAATTGCCACACCTCGTATGCATTGTCAGGCATACCTTGATTTTGCTTCCGGCCACTGGGATGCCACTGTTGTCCAAGGTGACTTCTCCCACAGGCGAGGCGCTCAGGAGAGCACACGTTTCAGTCATGCCGTAATAATTAATCAGGGACTCCACGCCAAAAATCTCGCATATGCTCCTTGCAAGTGACTTCGGGACCACCGTTCCAGCTAGCATTATTTTTTCTACACGCGATACTTCATCATTATTCCTTCTGGCTTCGTTGACAATTTCCTGCATCCTGACAGGAATTCCAAGAAAAAGCGATATCTGTGAAATGAAAACACAATTAACGCAATTTTATTGCATAGATACTTCGCACAAAATGTACGCTTTTCCGGCATGCAAAAAGGCACAGCGCGCTGCTAAACGTCTGGCCAGTAGAGCGACAGATTCTAAAAAGTTTACGAACAACAAAAAGAAAAAAAGCAGGACCCTTAGCAAAAAGAGGCCGTACTTGAAACGAATTTGAAATATATTGAATATGAATATTCATTTTGTATTCATTCTGTATTATTTTGTCCGCATTCGAAATACGCACGTAATGCATTCAAAATATATCATAAATATTGATCAGAAAATATTTTAGATATACCAAAAATATAATTCCTTCCCCCTCAAGATGTCATTTGTGTCCTAAAAAGCGGCTACACAATTTTTTTATTTTTTGTTAGTAAACGCATTTTTGTGTAGTATTTGAAGACTCTGCTAAATACATCCCACAACTACACATCAGAAACGAACACAAACTCAAAGACCACAACGCACTGAACACCTGAATCACAGTCCCGTTGACTGCTCTAGAGCCTTATATAGCCTACATATTTAAGGTAATCATTTGGCCGGTGACCAGCTCTGCACTTATTAAGGTTCTAAGTATTCTATCTTCTCCTAGGGCGTCTATCAAATGAGAAACAGTGTTTTGAAGTTCGTGGACGATATCTCTTACTAAAAAGCATTGGTACAACTAATAATAATTTGGCGTTTGGCGCAGTCGCTAAAACAATATCCACAAAAACGGCTTCTAGAAGAAACGTTATTGCTTCTCTGCATAGCACCACTCAGGATGAAGCGAGTCAAGCTAGTTTCTTCACTTTAAAATAGTCATTTTGCTTTTCTTTACTAGTTGACTATTTAATACGGTCATTAACGTCACTATATTAAAGTCACTACTCACATCACATACAATGGCGAGTATACACATTCAGTGAACTAACGCATGCGCTAACACAATTCCACGCCAAACATATCTTCTCACTGCTCTTGCTGAAGCTTTCCAACATCAGCAAGTATTGTGGTTGTAGTTCCCGAACCCCGTTTTTGATTGGTGTGCAAGAAACTCATCAGGTGTGTTATTGATAGAAAAAAAAAACAATAACATAAACTTCTCTGATTCATCAGTTTGATGCTGCACAACTCAATTGAGAAACTAATCAAATGTTGTATTTAGGCAGTTCAATGTAGTCCACATCTGCTTGAAGTGAATTTCTGATAGGCTAAGCTTTTCATACTTTGGTAGTTTAAGTCAAACTACCAAATTATTGCAGTCAAAACGTACTTAGGGTATAACAGAACAGTATTTACGATTTCTAGGTATTTTAAGAGCATTCTGCACATATTTTTGATCGCTGCCTTTTTTTAGGGTTGTAGTATATTTTGCATGAAATAAACTAATATTTTAAGAAATCTAATTAAAAGGTATTTTGTGCCTACTACTTTAGTATTTACATATTTCAGAACGCATGAAGAGGACTTCAAATGTAGTTTAAATAAAGGCATTTTAAAACTATTTTCAGAAATATATTTTAGAACTAAGTAAAAAAAAGAAGTGTGTATTTTCGGTATATTTTTTGTTTACTTACAATTATGAGCTGTACTTCAAATATACTCAAATTAGAATGTGGTATATTTCAAACGTCTTAGTTTTCGCTAAGGGGAGTTTAATCAGATATGCATGATCGGGTGGCGGAGAAAATATTTGAGAGGGCTATTTGTTTATACACATTGAACAGGTCAATACGACTATGGCATGCAAGAAATAAATAAAAAAGGTTCATATTTTATTTGATCTTCCCTTGGAACGACATTCCTACGCTAACTTAGTAAATGTAGCACCACCGACACTTCTATTCCGATCTCAAGTTTCTAGTAAAATTCCGCTGATTTGTAACTTTTAGCGTTTTAGCACACAGTAACATGAGGACCATAAACTTTAAAGTGTCACCTAAAATTTGTGTTCACGCCATAGGGGTAAAAAAACAAAAACTATAAGCGAGAACCAAGAAAAAAGAACGGGGCACAAGAAATAAGAGCTCTGTTAAGTGTTCCTCGTTTGCACTCCGAGTTTTGTCAAACTCGTAGGATATTTAAATTCATAAAATGAGTTTCCCTATTCAGGTAGTCACTCTTGTATAGGGCAAATTCGTGTTCGTAGATTGGGTACCGCACGCTAGTTAACATGTGCCATTTTAAAATTAAAGTGAGTACGATACGTATCGCTCCACAACCAATCGGATTTCAAGATTTTCTGAAAAGAACAGCAAAGAACGAATCACGAGGCGAAAATGGTGAACATAAGAAGACACACCCGGCGTTTCTTGCGCTCTCGGTGATTTTGTAGACACCCCAGAAAAAAAGCGGCTGGGAGCTTCAGGCGTGATTGAGAGATCAATTTCATTACATGTTTAAAATGCAAATCAGCAAAACGGGCGACCTCCGCAAACAATTCACGCGGTCTCACGTGGTCCTAAATGTATCGCGCACTTATTGTTATAAGTAATTTCGAATAATGTTTCTCACCCGAAACGTTTTGAGTGTGTGGAGAAAATTCTTTGCTCGAGATTAAGGGTTCGGTGATTACGATCTTTGCACCTATAAACATACAAAACATGCCCAGTGCAAACCCCGACACGTGGGTTAAGGGATTCCAGGCGAGGTAAACATCCTCTTATTGCAAATTTCAAGTGACCTGAAATGCCCAAAATGAACAAATTGTTCCAGAATTGGTCAATGATTATATTAGGATATATGAAAGGGTAATGAAAGGGCATAAGAAGCACAACATATATTCATAACAATATGATCATCTAATATTGTATTACTATATTTTTTTGTTGTCTTCAACTCTGTTTTGTCAACAGGATAAATGAAGCGCCTATATGGACAGAATGCGTTTGTTTCGTTCATTGTCCAAATCACAATGCACCCCCTTTCTGGCTTCACGACGTGATGCGATGTCTTAAGCATGCATCGTCTATTAATGCGATAGCATTCATTAGCTACTTCACCCAGTTTTTGCTATACGGCATCTGCCCTCGAATACACCGTGCGTTATGCGCGACGCGACGCCTCTACATATGAAGGACGTCCCCATACGCACGACGTCCTGTATACGCAGGCGCCGCGCGTTGTCGCACAAGAATTAGCTCTTGTGGTCGCCCTAAAGGTTGTTCTAAGAGGTAGTTCTAGACGTCGTCGTTGACTGTCATCCTCCAGTGACGTCGTCCTTGACGCCGTCCTATGTGCCGTCCTTGACGTTGTCCTAGAGGTTGTCCTAGAGATCGTTCTAGACATCGTCTTCGACGTCGTCCTTTAGGACGTCGCTCTCGACGTCCTCCTGGACGTCGTTCTTGAGATCGTCCTAAAGATCGTCCTTGAGATTGCCCTAGAGGTCAGTCCTAGAAACTGATAAGCCCGCGCCGCATATACACGGAGCGGAAGTACGCACACAATCACATTTGCGCCCAAGCTACGAAGCAATTATCGGTTTGAATTTAGCTATTTGGTAGTACATGGCCAATGACGGTGGTGAAACGGCTTGAACATGAAACAATCACACAGAGACAGGTCAAGACATACACACGAAGCTACAACGATGACGGGGAAACAGCTTGAACATCGAATGGTTGCACAGCGACAGAAGATTAAACGGTTACACAGAGACGAAGCAATCACTCATTTTTCGAAGTGGCGTGCTGCAGTCGCACTCACCACAATGACTGCGTTGTACACATCGCGACACTGTTAGCACGAACACGACATCGGCGCATTTTCACATTGTACTTCTAAATAGTATTAGCGCGCACGAAATTCTATCGTTTACATTATAGAACTAAGTTAGCTCTTTCCGTAGCAATAATAAATTGGATGACATCCCTTGGCTTCAATTAGAAAAACTGATAAAACCGGCGATTGCTGGTTCGCGCTAACAGTGTCGCGCTCTGTACACTCTAAAAAACGCCAGTGCCTCTACTTTCCCGCACAACACTTGGAGAGCCAATCATCGCGGCTTACGGAGGCAGCTCAGCGAATGACGATGCCGAAACATATGTTAAGACCAAAAACGCAGTCTGAGTTGCGACATTAAGCAATACAAGCGTGACGTTTTGCATTGCTTAATGTCACAACTCAGACTGCGTTTCTTGGTCTCAGCACATGTTTCGACATCGTCATTCGCTGAGCTGCCTCCGTAAGCCGCGGTGATTGGCTCTCCGAGTGTTGTGCGGGAAAGTAGACGCACGGACTTTTTTTAGAGTGATAATCTATTTATAAAATGAAGTGTTTACTCAAAATTTGCTTTGTCGTATTCACAGTGAGCTGCGTCGTGAGTCTCATGACGAATGCTATCGCAATTCATAGACAACCAACAATAGTGGTTTCTGCAGGCAATCCTTGGAATCAAATTTATTTGTATGTCACGCAATTAATTGGTTCTTATTTTTCCTTGCGCAATAGGGCGAAATAGCTGTTGTAGTGTCTTTAATGTAAAAAAAAACTATTAAACCACTCTATCAGAAGCCTACTAAATACACTTTCGTTTTTATTCCGCTAGGCAGGATATCATTTGCCCTTAATTCGTTTTTATTTGAAATCTTTCTGTTCATAAGGCGAACGTGGTGATCTGAACGCCTAAAATGTGATATGCGCTTACTTGGAAAAACTAACATAAGCTACCACCGGCATCGCAGAACATTAACCTTTTTTTCGTTGTTCTTAAACAGTGAAGCTTATTTCACTTCCATCAACGCACTTGAATGCGTGAAAAGAGGCACAATAGCCCCGGTGCGATGTTTCCACGCCTTTCGGGAGACCCGTCGATCCAGAGGTGTACAGTACCACCACAACCTCTTTCTCGCAGTCAGTAGGAACGTGGGGTTTGAATGTGTCGTCCGAAAGTTCTTGAAACTGGGTCACATTGATGAAACCTGGTTCGTTTCCTACAGCGAACATAGACTGCGACAGTGAAAACAAACAAACATGAAAACCGTCATGGCGCTCACGATATTTAGCACTTGTTCTTTGTTACAGGCACAACAAAGATATTCCGTATGTATTCATAATGGTGACATACGTGTAACGTTTTAAAAAACAAAAAAATAAAACATATTACCTAAATTGTTAACCAATATTTTTTCCGTACCTAGAGCCTCCATACTCTGCTGCACACTAAGTTCGTGCACAGCCGACGCTACGATTGGAAGAAGCCAATCAGGCAACGCCAAACGTGCATCGTCACAGTGGTCAGTGTTTGTGCGCTTGATATTTCCGGCTGAACCAATCTATTCAATAAAAAAGCACTGGCTCACGGTGCATTATTCACTGTGAGTGACAGGTATGCGGAGCGCCAGTTCGTCTGCTACTATTGAAGGGGTCGTGTTGACGTCAGAACGCCGGGATCTGATTGGCTCTGATTAAAGGAATGGTGGGTAGACTTCCAAGCAAGCTGCCTTGAGGTTTACCCACTATCCTTCATTCAGAACCAATCAGAGCTCGGCGTTCTGACGTCACCACAACCCCTTTACAAGAAGCAGACGAACTTGCGCTCCGCATAGCCGGTGATAAAAAATGCAGAAGGACCAGGAGCGCCGTGACGGTGCACTTTTGTCGCCATTTGATTGGCTCTCTTGGGTCGCAGCACCTGCTAAGCTCAGGATGTAGTGTAAAACGGAAGTGCCGGCATCTTCAAGCATTGCAAAACATATTTGTATTTTGAATTTAAATGACCGTTATCTTTAAAGTCCTTTAACGCGTGAAATGCAGTAATTAGGAGCGATCGTTTTAATCGTTTCGAAGGCATTTAACCGTCGTTAGAGGAGTTTTAAACCTATAGTTTTTATCAATTTTGGGAAAAATAAATTGGTGTATCACGTGATCAGAAGAGGGAAGGGAAGAGAGAAAGATGGTGAAAATAATTTGTGTGTCCTGTGGCGCGAATTCCCCTCCTAAAGTTAGCGGCGAAACTGAATCGGTGTGTAACGTGAACAGAGATGGGGAGGGAGGACCACGGAAGGAGGGAAAGGAAGGGTCAGGTAAGAAATTTGAGGCGCGTGGGGGGGGAGGGAAGAGGGATGGGGGATCGAGAGAAAGGGAGGCAGATGGGGAGGACGCCTTAGAAGGGGACAAGTGAGGAGAAAGGGGGGGGGAGGGAGGAGAGTGATGGTTGACGGAATGGGTGTGTTACGTGAAGTACATTTCGCCGCTAAATTTAGCTGGGAAACTGGATTGGTATTCAGGTCACGTGAAGTCCATTTTCCCTCTAAATTTAACGGGGACACTGATCGAGTTGGTGTTTAGGTCACGTGATGTCAATTTCCCCGATAAGTACAGGGTGTCCTAGAAAACCATTTACAGGGTTTTTTTCACCGCAAAACTAAACTACTTATTGCCGAACGCTCATTCTCCGTCCCGAAGGTAGCGCTAGACGTCCGAACCAGATGCCAAAGTTTCAGCGCGAACCGATGTTTTATTCGAAATTTATAAATGATTTTCTGAAAATGTCAATGGGAAAATGGTGGCCGACGGAGCTCTCGAATACATGGTGTTCTGTGGCGCCAGAAACCGAAAACCGGCGAAAATGGGCCCCATTTTCCCATTAAAATGTTCAGAAAGTCACTTATAACTTTTGAACGAAATATCGGTACGTGCTGAAACTTTGGCATGTGGTTCGGACCTCTAGCGCTACCTTCCGGCAGAGAATGAGCGTTCGGTCATGCATAGTTAATTTTTGCGGTGAAAAAAACTCAGTGAATATTTTTTTTAACACCTTGTATAACGGGGAAGCTGGACTGTCGTTTAGGTTTCCAATGGGGCTTAAACCTCGGCCGATGCGGTGAGTCAGAGCCTATAACCACGGATTCATCACGCAGCCACTCTGGCAGCATTGCGCTCCCTTGAAAACATGCCGGCAAGAGCGGTCTGACATCATTTTATGTTACCACTCAATTCAATGACGTCACTCATCGTGCGAGAGCCAATTAACGTAGTGCCTGTGCACAACGCTTGTTCGCTTGGTTTCGCTCTAACGAAACATCTGGGGTGCACAATAAATACAAACTAGCAGAAACCGCACACGGAGCGTGGTTTGTGCAAAACATATTAGGTGCAGCTTACGCATTATCTTTTTCTTTATTAAAAACGGCTTGATGGGAGCTACCGTTTTTAATGGAGATGTGTGCTATGAGTCGCATTCTATTACGATTCTCGGGATTATTACAGTTGTTCAATACAATAGGCAGAACATGGTGGGAAAACTGCTTGAACTGAAAAACACTTACACAGGGAGAGGACGAACACATGACTGACAAGGAAACAGCCCACCCTCCGTTTTAACAGACAAACACATGGCTGACTATGAACCATTATTCTCTATCTTCTTCACCTTCTCGACCACTATACATGTTTGTGAGATTGAATAATTTGTTTAACTTTTGAAAAATGCAAAGAAACAAAGAACTATCTTAAACAAGAAGAATAAAAAAAATTAATATTAAACTGTTTTAGTGTAAAAATAAGCACATATCAATCATACATGTTGTGGAGATCTGGCTGCCCTCCCCCGCGCCAACCCTCTGGGCCCCAATTTCCGGCCTCCGAGATACGTCATGTCTCGGGGGAGCGGCGGTGACCTCGCGCAGCACAAGGTCCGGCTGGACCGCTCCCCTAAGCCAACTGACGTCACGCGACTGGCTTCCCAAGACAAAGGGGCGAAGGCTTAAAAAGGGGAAGCCGAACAAAGGAAGGCTCTCTCTCTCGCACGGCTCTCGCTCTTGGACGGTGGCGTTCTTGGACGGCGGACAGCGTGCAGCGGCGACAGGAGACGAGGACGCTGCCGCGGGAATCGACGGGAGACGGACGATGGCGCGGGGAAAGTGCGGGCAAGACGTTGAGCTGTGGACTCGACTAGCGGACCGGACGGCGACCCTAGACGACGACGTCCCCATGACGCGGTGTGGACGACCACCGCTGGGACTTGGAGCAGCTGCTGTAGCAGCGGACTTTGCCCCGGCCTCGCTGTTGACCGTTCCCCGATCCCGAAACCCCCCAAGGCAATGAGCGAGTGAATAAACCCTTTTGCCGAGAGCGAAATATTGCAGTGTCATATTCATCCGGAGACCGGGTCTGAGGGAATCGGAGTTAGAAGCCCGCATAAACTGGCGCCGCAACGTGGGGCCTGATTTTCGATCAGGCAGGCATTCCGATTCCTAACCTGTTTCCGGTTGAATTTGGACACTGTTTCGCGCTCTTTTTGGGGGGTCATCTTCGTCGCAGGAACGCCGCACGAAGTTTCGTTGCGGGCGCGCCGCACGAAGGTCCTGACAGGATCGCCTGCCCGACGAGGAGGCGCGGACCTTGACCGTTCTTGTTAGGGGTTAACCCTTTTTCCCAGCCTGTCAGGAATTTGCTTATCCCCCGTTACGAGAAGCGCCTTGAGTATTCATTGCGCACCGTTGGATGCTAGCAGGTTGATCCTGCTGTGCAAGAGCGCTGTGTGCGTCGAAATTACCGCACCCCTCGAGGCCCGTAGCGTCGGGCGTCACCCCACCTACGCCTCCGGCCGTCCACGTCTGCTGGGAAAGATGCCAGCTCACGGTTTGGGGGATGTGACGCGCCTAACCGCCTTTGCTCGCGGATCGATGTAATGTTTTGGAACGCTTGTTACCGATCGGACGCGTTAGAGAGGCATTGCTCTGGGTGGAGAACGCTCCCATTGCGGATGACGGTTGCATGCATGGACTGTGTTTGGAAATTATTCCCGCATTGCATTTTGTCCGGGAGGAGACTAGCGTCCCAGTGTTACTGCATGCTAGCTCCCAGCTGGCCTGCTGTCAGCTTGGTTTTGAGCTTCGTTAGTTGACAGCGTTTTAAGGTACGGTATGCGCTCTTGTGGTTCCGACCAAGATCGCTTTAAACGAGTACCTTGTGGCCAGAGGCTACATTTAGGGGTTAAGCCCACTAAATCGTGCCGGATACGCGATGTCTGGTGCGCAGAGATCGGAATCCAGAAAAACACAGAGTTTCCATTTTCACTTTATCGATGGCTGTGCGTGTGTAATGCTCCGTGGAGGCCAGTTTGACGCGATGGGCATCACCCGTGCGTATCTGGTTGTAGAGTCGTGAGGTTGATTCCGTTTAATTGTGCGCACAGTTGGTTCCGGATCCTCACACCGCTATATCGATGGTTTAGCCTCGCGGCGGGAATTACTCATTTTTTTCATTTTCTCCGTCTCCGGAGGAGCGGTGGCTAGCGCGTGCTTTGCGCTGCCGCCGGATATACAGTACGGCGGCACGGCTCTCGGCCGTGCTTGGGTTCACGTTGGGACGCGAGGGCGTAGAGAGCGTAATTGGTCGTGATGAGACCTGGATTAGAGTAAAATTATAGATTTAGGGGAGAAAATACAGCTAGGTGGGTAATGAGCTGTGCTTGTGCAGTGAAGAGCTGCACGAGGGGAGTGGCGGTCTTGTGAGGATGTGACGAGTTATTCATAGTTTTATCCTGTACAGATGCGCGGTTGGCCCGGGAAAACATACGGTTCACGTCGGCGGGTATGTGCCCGGGAAGCATAGAAATTATGGCAGTGGCATTGCCGTCGGCGGCCTATAACTGTTGTGCGTTGGGTCAGCCCGTCGCTGTACAAACTGCAGCCTTTGCATGAATGGGTAGCGGGTGTTGGAATCCAGCGGTAAATGCGGTAGACACTTCGACTCTGCGGAAACTGTTCATGCAGAGCAAATATAGTTTATTGGCTCGTCCATTTCCAAGACCGGCCGGTTAGATTATTTGGCATTTCGGTATCGCGCTCGTTGCGCGGAAGTTGAAAGGTGCGCGTGTGGGATATTTACATTGTTCAAACCCTACCTGTCCTCACAGTCGCAAGAAGACTTTTCAGTTATGCGGCGTGTTGACTTGGTTGGGGGCGAGCTTTGTGCGTAACCTACTGCGTTTGTATGTGGACACGTTGCTCGGGTCGAGAACGTCGAACAGTCGCGAGACGCGTTGACGGCGTACTTTGATTGCTCGATCCCGGCCGGCCTTGACATCAGCTGGAAGACTTTTTAGTTATGCGGTGTCGGGGTTTGGCCGGGGGAGAACTCTAAAGGGCCAAACACATGCGCGTCCAAACTGTCCGATTTCGCTTGCGAACCGCCGGAACGACCTTCGAGGGCGAGGGTTTTCGTCGCACCGGAGGCTACGAAAACCCTCGCCCTTGAAGGTCGTTCCGGCGGTTCGCATGCGGAATCGGACAGTTTGGACGCGCATGTGTTTGGCCCTTAACGTTCGTCGATGCGCTTGTCGCGGTTGTCGAGCCCGTGCGGGGTTCGGTGCGGACCGCCGTTACGCGCTCGTCGCTCGTGTTAGGAGGTCACCTCCGAGCAGTGAAGTGGTAACATCTGGTTGCATGCCCAGACGTTACGGACATAGCCGTGTAAATAGGCTGTCCGATTAGATCTGCTGTCCGATTAGATCTGCTGTCCGTACGATCTATATACTGTTCCCTTTGTACTGGTATTTGTGGCCGGTACCACGGTACACCAGCCTTTCAGTAAGGGGATTCTCCCTTCTGATGAAGGCGTGCTGCGTAGCTTGGCTGTAGCGTATTTGTAGCTCGGGTGTCGCGAACGCCGAGTGCGCGAGTGCCCGTCTTGAGTAATTGCTACTGTTGGCAGCGTGTTTATTTTCCGTAGATATTTTAGTCGCACCTCGCGAACGGGGCAGGATTTGTGGCCGTTTCTGTTTTACGGGAGGTTATTGTTAGGTTTTGAGGTTTTGTGCGTTCTTCGCGAACTTTTTTGAGTTTTATAGGAGCAAACGTTGTATAGTGGGCATATGTACGAATTGAGTATACAGTGAGTGCTCATGCTTTTTAGCTGAGGAGTAGTTTTCCTCTTACGTACCTCTCGAACGTGTAGCGTGAGTTCTTGATGATTGCCTGCCCGTTAGTATTGAAATGAAGAGTTTTGTTTTTATTTCGTGGCATGTCCAACGATCGAAAGATTTTGGTTTCGTCGCGCTGTCTGTTATAGCGTGCCGGTATTTGTTTTTGCGCGATTCGCTGTCTGGGATATTAGGGACGGAAGCGAACTTCAAGAGCCGGCGTGTGTTTTGTGCCTGAGTGCCCGTGCGTGTTGTGAGCTGCGGTGCTCCGCACCAGTTCGTGGACGTGCTCCGTCGGTCGCGGGCTGCCCAGTGAATGAACGTCCACCACTGGCCTGCCTGGTTTGATCCACCACCATCCCCATCGAGGGTGCTCGTCATCATCGGTGACACTCAGCTGAACGAGTTTCCTGCCTGAGGTCCTGGGGACCACGCAACCTTGGGCCCCCCCTAGTCCGAGCCTTGAGGGGAGGGAGGTGTGGAGATCTGGCTGCCCTCCCCCGCGCCAACCCTCTGGGCCCCAATTTCCGGCCTCCGAGATACGCCATGCCTCGGGGGAGCGGCGGTGACCTCGCGCAGCACAAGGTCCGGCTGGACCGCTCCCCTAAGCCAACTGACGTCACGCGACTGGCTTCCCAAGACAAAGGGGCGAAGGCTTAAAAAGGGGAAGCCGAACAAAGGAAGGCTCTCTCTCTCGCACGGCTCTCGCTCTTAGACGGTGGCGTTCTTGGACGGCGGACAGCCTGCAGCGGCGACAGGAGACGAGGACGCTGCCGCGGGAATCGACGGGAGACGGACGATGGCGCGGGGAAAGTGCGGGCAAGACGTTGAGCTGTGGACTCGACTAGCGGACCGGACGGCGACCCTAGACGACGGCGTCCCCATGACGCGGTGTGGACGACCACCGCTGGGACTTGGAGCAGCTGCTGTAGCAGCGGACTTTGCCCCGGCCTCGCTGTTGACCGTTCCCCGATCCCGAAACCCCCCAAGGCAATGAGTGAGTGAATAAACCCTTTTGCCGAGAGCGAAGTTTTGCAGTGTCATATTCATCCGGAGACCGGGTCTGAGGGAATCGGAGTTAGAAGCCCGCAATGTTTACTCCTAGTCACTGGAATACCGCACATCAGAGACACTGGGAAGTCGGATCGAAGCGCTGTTAGTACAATTCTCTGGCCAAAACTCACTGTAGACATCGTTTTTCTTTGTCATGAAGAGTGATTGAGGGACACACAGTCATCTGCATTTTCCTCAATAGCTAGTGCCTCACGCATCTACCTTGCGTGTTGATTTCTGTTCTTGCAAGAATGCTCACGCCGGTAAGTGCTGGACCAGACTCACAAGTCCTGCAGTGGGCTGAAAAATCTCCTGATGATGTGCTCTTTACTGCGGCTACGTGCTTTCGAGGTTTATCTGTAATACATCCGCCTGTTTGGCCGATGTAGCACTTGCCGCAAGATAGAGGAATACGCTACACCACTCCAGTTTCTCACTGGGTATGTTGTGTCATATGAGAACTGTTGCTCTCTTTCCCCAGGCTGGCTCTCTTATCTACTTGGCGGCACATGGAGTAGGCCTTCTTTGGGGCAGAACCAACCACATGCACGTTCTGTCTTCCAATAATTGTTTTGTAATATGTGAGTGATCCCATGAAGATTTGGAATCACTGCGATATGCCTTCGCGATTTTTTTTTGCCTTTGCTTCATTGCTGCTTGGTGATGTGCGTTTGAGTTTCTTGCATAGGTTTTCACACATCTGCCAGGAGATCATCAGGATATCCAGACTCTCGTAATCGAAACATTTGTCTTGCGAAACTGGACTCAGTCTGATGGTGACATGAGTTTTTCGACTACAGACCTAAGTGCCGTGGTGGCAACCCTTGGTTTAATAGTCTTTGAGTGTCCCGAGTCATAGTGAAGAACGCTGTTACATGAGCGAGGCCGCAGGGACACCTTTCAAACCACTGCAGGACTTGTAAGTGTAGTCCAGTCCTTACCAACGTCAGCATTCTTGCAAGCAACAGAAATCAACACAGGAAGAGAGATGCGTGAGGCCTAAGCTACTGAGAAAATAGAGATGACAGTGTTAGCTGTCCCTCAATCACGCTTCATGAAAAAGAAAAACAATAACTACGATGAGCTTTGGCCGAAGAATTAACTAACAGTGTTTCGATCACGCTTCCCAGTGTATGTGATGTGCTGTAGCCCAGCGAGTAGTAGTGAACGTTTATGATTGATATGTTTATATTTTAAAGTATCAGTACCCATTTTTTTATTTATTTTATTTCTTCTTATTTTAAGATATTTATTCCTTTCTTTGAATTTTTAATATGTTAACCAAAATATTTAATCTCAAAAACCTGTAATGGTAGAGACCCTGTAGATGAAGACTAGACCGAGGGTTGAATAAGATAAAGATAGTAAATGCTGGTTGATAATCGACTATGTCTTTGTCCTGTCTCTGTGTAAGCATTTTTTAGTTCAAGCTGTTTTCCCACCTTCTGTGAACATGTACCAACTAGCTCAGCTCATACCAATGATAGGCAGAAATTTTAGATAATGCAAAGGTAATTTACAGGAACCACTGATGCAACATACGGTGGGCCTAGGAATAAATAATAATTGAGGTTCAAGTAAGTATATAATCAATACTGAATTACTCCCGTCTTATATCCTTCTGGGGAATACCAGAATGTTTAAAGTTATTCGAGTGAAATAAATTTTACATTAGCTTGCTGAAAACAGCCTAGAGGAGGCGCAATAACCATGTGTCCTAGGAGTATGGGGATGCACCCATGTTTCCTGGCCGAGCCTGGGATCGGTCGAGCAAGCTGCCGTGACAGCGAACAATTGGTTCCTGCAAAGTACAGTCTATACTTTGTTGCACCTTACAATATGGAATGCACAGAACGGTACGAGCCATCGAAACCAATTCAATTCCGTTTTCAATTCAACCTCGGGGACGGGGGGGATTAATGACACGCTGGGCTTGTAATTTCATTTCATTTCATTTATTATACCCTTAAAGCGCCCGTAGGGCTTTACATAAGGGGGGGGCAAGTGCAACATTATTCAAAACACAAACATAAAAGAAATAGAACAAGAAAACAGGTGTTACGGTTGCTATGCGTATAAGTAAGTATTAAGAGAATCTCTGAAAGCAGAGGATTCTTGGATGATTACAATATTGTCGCCGCAGGGCCGAGAAAGCAACGCTCGGTCAAGGACCTCTAGAAAGTTCTCGTTTATTCTTGTTCCGGACGTAACTTCTATCATTTATCAGCAGTCGGCAGGAGCTTAAGAAGCTTCTGCCGACTGCTGAGCGCCCGGCCTCAGTCTCCATTGCCGAGGTCGTTCGGGACGCGGTTCAGCGAGCGTTCCTTCCGGATGCCCCTGTCACCGTGGCCGCAGCCGATGAGCCGACGCTGACCTACGCCGCAGTGGCCCGACGACCGCCGCCAACTGCTCAGCATCACCCGGTGGCGCCACAACGAGATCCACCAACGCAGGCGTACCCCCGACGCAACGACGAAGTACGTCAGTACGACCGCCGAGAACAGCCGGCGCCAAGGAAAACCGACGTGTGGAGGACAGCGGATCGACGACCCATCTGCTACCACTGCGGGGAGGCCGACCATATCTACCGCCGTTGTCCCTACCGGCAAATGGGCCTGCGTGGGTTCCACCCGAACGACCCACGCCCGAGGTACGGCGAACGCCCTCGCGACATCGAGGAGTACCTCCGACGCTCGCCCTCCCCAGTGTCGTCACTCCGCCGTGAAGCCCGCTCCCCATCGCCACGACGTTCAGCGTCCCCAGCGACACGACCCCGCCGAGAAAGCCGGTCTCCCCTGCGTCGCCGGGAAAACTAAGTGCGGCAACGCCTGGAGGTGACGTTGCCGAAAACGACGAAAGCAAAGAGCCTCCAAGAACGCCGGAGCACTCCCACTCTCCCGACGCCCTCTTGAGCAATTTCTCGCTGAGACCGCGACGACGGATCGGCATCCAAACCCACACTATGTCTCCGGGCTGGAAGTGGACGACGCGGCGACGAAGATTGTACCGGCGAGCGTTGACACGCCGTTGATCGTGGATTCGAAGGCGGGCTAGTTGGCGTGCTTCTTCTGCTCTCTGGCTGACCACATGGGCATCGTCGCATCCGTCATCCACAGGCTCATGGGGCAGCATCGCGTCCAGCATGGTCGTCACTTTTCTTCCATGCACAAGCTCGAATGGTGTAAGCCCAGTTGTTTCTTGAGCTGCAGTGTTGTAGGCGAACGTGATGTATGGTAATACCTCGTCCCAACAAGAATAAACGAGAACTTTCTAGAGGTCCTTGACCGAGCGTTGCTTTCTCGGCCCTGCGCGCGGCAATATTATCAGGAAGAGAGTTCCATTCGTATGAAGCTAACTGTAATGGTGAAAATTTAAAGAGGTTTGTTCGTGGAGTGACCAAATGAAGTTTTTGCGAATTGTCAGTACGCGCGGAAATATGCGGTGCAGCCCGGCAATACAGTTCTCTCTTCGATGGGCAGTGGTAATACAAAGTATGTAATGATGCAAGTCTTGAGATTTTCCTTCTGTCTGCAAGAGGTGGTAGCCCAAGTTTTTCCTTTAGTGAGGTGATGCTTGTACGCGTGTAGTTTTTAAGAATGAAGCGTGTGGCTCTGTTTTGCACTAATTCGAGTTTTTGTGTCAAAAAAAGCTGATGTGGATTCCATATTATCGAAGCGTATATACCTTATACCAACGTTACTAAACCACTCAGTTGGGAAACTGCCATAGAGACTGCTCTGAAAAAGTGCCACCGACCCGTCTTCCAGAACCGAGCTAATGGCGATCACAACGCCGCCATTTCACCCGCAGCGGACACTCGAGGAACTGCACGTGACTTCTATTATGACTGTAATCGGCTATTATGGCACCGGAACATATACGGTGGAAGAGGTTACAGGCGCGCCACCCCCGTCTCCCCAGCGGACGCGCCACGAATTACTACGGAAGCTAAGATGCACCTATAGGTCGGAACGCGCTACCTGAAATCACCGCTGAGGCATGGTTGTATAAAAACAATATTAATTGTGCTGTAAAATCTAGCAAACTGAAAATTTTAGAAACCATCACGCGCCCTCAATTTGTACTAAACTCCAATAAAAGTTACTACAAAAAGAGTTTTTTTCCCGTTGGTTTTTACGCAAAAACATGCGTCTGAAAGTTCAAGGTTCTAGTAACGTTGCCTTATAACTGAGGGTTCTAGTAACGTTGCCTTATACGTACATAAGACTGGATTGGCTTGGATTTGTCGTAGCGTTCTGTGCAATCCATCGTAAGGTCAAACGGAGTATAGTACGTTTCCTTTCGGCCTCTCGGCTCCGAAGTGAGAAAAATAAACTATGCGGCGTTCACGTCTGGTCAGTTTTCTTTATTTATCTCGAAAAATAATTATACATTTTTTTCAGTTTTTTTTTAATTGTCGTCAAAGTTGCCGTTATGGTTTCTGCACAGATAAGTTATGTGTCCTAAGGGACTAGTACATAGGAACATTCGTCATGATCAGTCGGTTAATATCTCAAACCTCTTTTAAGTTGTTAATTAGTTTAAATAAACATATGGTTCGTTAGAAACATTCGGGGTGTCATAGAAAATCATTAGATAGGTACATTTCACAAAACTTTGGGGCGCGGTGGAAGCGGTGTGGTTCGCGAAAGTTACCACTCGTGCAATGGGCAAAATGCTCGCGGCGCGAGGACGCCGATGATAAGGCAGAAAATACGGCGCGGGCGCATTTTCGCACCAGCAGCGTTACCCCTGTTGCACGAGTGCTGCCTCTAGTGCGCCAGCGTGGTTCCCACGCGCCACGAATCTGCTTAACCTTTGCCTTTTTTGTGGTTTTCTCTGACGCTCAGCAAGTTCTAACTGAAGCCATATCTTTATCTGAAATAATTACAATGTCATTTAACATATTTGAGTTGCCTAACCGAGTTATCGTCAAGATTTTTACCTATATAATGTGCCTCCGGCAGTATAACTCACCTAAACAGACTCCATTAGTGTAGCCTCCATGTTTTTGTTTATAGAGCGCAGTTCTTAGGCGGTCGTTCTCGTGTATTGCGAAGTCGGTGTCGCCGTCGCAGTAACCAGAGGAGGAGGAGGGGAGGGGAGGCTCCTAACGCCCTCCCCTCCTCCTCCTTACATACATAGTATTTTAATAAATAATTTATATATATATATATATATATATATATATATATATATATATATATATATATATATATATATATATATATATATATATATATATATATATATTTATATATATATATATATATATAAATATTTATATATATATATATTAATATGTAAGTTTAAAGAAAATACCCTGTCCACTCACTCACCTTGATTTGCGGTGGTATACTAAGATTTGTAACATTTGGTGCACTTTGCTGGTCGGTAAGCAGGAAAGTGCACTTGCTGTCTTCAATCGTAAACATAAGCTCTCCTAAAAGAACGGTCTTTCATTAGGCACTGCGTTGCTGGAGGGATGGCTGCTGTTTATTTTCAATTGTAAGGGAGATATACGGAAAGTACTCACTTGCAACGTAGGCTGTCTTTGCCATGACAAGCGTAGCCCCCGCGAATACAACCCCCAAAGCTGCTGCTGCATTTTCAACTGTGCTGCCGATGTGCGCACACACCCTGGAACCTGCTTTGACGCCGTGGTGTTGATAACCCACAGCGTACTTGCGTATCTTTTTTAACAGGTCGCAAGCGGTTAAGCTTTGATAGGCGTCCACCTAGGAGTAAAAGAGCACAATATGCTCGCGTTATAAAAACTCCCAGCTTTGAACAGAAACGCTCTTACGAAAACAAACGCTAAACTTATTTCCTACTATCAGTTCGATGTAGGCAGATTCTTACAATGCTTTGTCTTAGTTTTTCGGTGTTGATTCATGTGCGGCACAAGAGAATCATTTTGCAAACAAAAGGGTAAATGCATAATCATCGAGCATTTCCAGGTTAGATAATCTCGCATTTCAGAACAAATACAGGATTAACTCTTTTTATTGCGCTCCCTTCAATGTAACGATACGTTTTAATCACGCGGGAGAATACTGTGTAGGCAGGAATGTACTTACAATAATGATCTTGTCGGAAAATTTCTTCAAGCGCTGCTCTATAAGTTCAGGAGCTGAGCTGTTTTCAACGTCGAAGTCCGGGATAGACGAGTGTATAACTCGGTTAACAATACGAGCAGCCATCCGTGACGTCACTTCTATTGTGATGTAAAAAAAAAAAAAGATATTGAGTCCTATTTCTTCAGGCGGATAATAGACAATAGCGTTCTGTTGGTTTTAATAGTCACTGAGACTGGAGGAAAACAATTACACCCGCTTTTTTCTTCAATATACGATATTAAATTAAACTCGCAGTCAAGACTACATTGGCTCATTCACATAATTACATATATTAATCCCTACAATGATAGGACATTATTCACGTAAAATATTTTAAAGTAGAGAATTCTCGTTAGACAGTGATACGCATCTGGACTTGTACGGTAGTAATTACTGTGATTACGTTGCCTGGAATCTGCGATGTCATGCAACCTGGTCTGCAGAGACCTGATAACAGCTACTATATAAATGCGTGTTTCCCTTGAAATAAAGTTTCTCATCGTTTGGCTTCCAATCTACGAGTTGCAGTCAAGGATCATCGCCGTGGGGAAGACTTCCAAACTATTCAATTCGACATGTCAAGGCTAGGCAAAACAGACGAGTTCGGCGAGAAAACACAAAACTTTGATTCCTACCTGGAAAGATTCCAGCATTTTGTAAACGCAAACGACATTACCGAAACTAAGAAGTTACCAGTATTTCTGACGGCTATTGGAGGCCACGCTTATGAAGTGCTCATGAACGTGGTTGTTCCGGCAGTGCCAGGGAAAAAGACGTTTCTTGAAGTTATGACCCTACTGCAAAATCACTCCAGTCCTAAAGGCTCTGTGATCGCCGAGCGACGCAAGTTTCATCGAAATGTAAAGCAAGACCAAGAAGGCGTGAAAGACTTAATAGTGGAGTTGAAGCACATCGCCCGCAAGTGTAACTTTGGTCAGTTTTTACAGGAAGCTCTATGTGACAGGGGCTCCGAAGTGAAGACGGCCATCGCGCGTCGTTTGCGGGGAAAACTCTCACATTCAAAGGGGCGTGCAAAATTGCCATGGACAGCAAATTAGCCGCCACACCCGCGACACAGACCGCCTTGTTGCACGACGAAAACAAAAACTTGTCATTGAACGCCGTTGGAATGCCTAAGAAGACCAAAGAGCAAACTCACGCTAACAGGAGCACCAGCAAAGGTGAAGAAATATGCAGCCGTTATGAAAAAAGCCACTCATCGAGCGACTGCTGGTTCAAAAATTACAAGTGTAAGAAGTGTTCTGGCGTGGGACATTTACAGAAAATGTGTGGCAAAACTATGAATGCAGTAAGAAACACGAACTTCGTCGAGTCATCCGATGACGACAGCGAACTTCATGTGTACCACTTGAGTAAGGTGTCAGATTCCCTAGATCGGGGTTACAATGTAACAACGAAATTAGAAGGAACCGATGTAACCATGCAGGTAGATACTGGAGCAGCGGTGACAGTCATTCCTTAAAGTGTGTACCCGGCAAAGTTTGGTCAGGTGTCTTGCGAGCCCTGCCATGCAGTCTTAAAACGTACACGGGGAACCGATTGCCTGTAAAAGGCAAGTGTCATCTTTCTGTAGTCTACCGGGATCAAGTCAGGATTCTGCCAGGAATCGTGGTTAAAGATCAAGGAAAGAAGCTACCAGTTTTACTGGGGCGGAACTGGTGGAAAAAGCTTCAGCTAGATTGGAAAGTGCTGAATTGTGTCATGGCGGAAGATCAGGTGGAAGGAGGGCGATAGAAGTTTCCGGGCGTGTTTTCAGCAGATCATGGTGTTATCAATCACTATGAAGCAAAAGTCTTGTTAAAAGAAAGCAGCACGCCCGTTTTTTCTAAGCGCGTTTTGTACCCTTCGCTCTGCGAAGGGCTGTCGAAACTCAATTAAATCAACTAGAAAAAAACGGATTCGTTAAGAGGGTATCACAAAGCGACTGGGCTACGCCGTTGGTGATTGTTCACATAAAGGACAGTGACGGTTCGAGATTGTGTGGCGACTATAAGGTCACCATCAATACGGTTTTAGAAACAGATCACTATCCTTTGCCGCGCCCCAATGACTTGTTTACAGCCATTGGTGGCGGTAATGTTTTTTGTGTATACTAGACTTGTCACCAGCGTACCCCCAGCTGTCACTGAGCCCAGACCCCAGGCCACTCTTGGCGGTAAACGCTCACATGGGGTTTTACGAGTTCCAGAGGCTTCCGTTGGGTGTGGCTAGTGCCCCAGCCATTTTTCTATCTTTCATGAATGAATTACTCAAGGGCATACCAAACATCGGGTATTACATAGACGACGTCCTTATTGCAGGGGTAGACATCAACGATTGCCACCGGACGCTGGAGTTGGTTTTAAAGTAATTGGGTGAGGCTAACGTAACGCTAAAAGCAGAAAAATGTAAATTCTTCAAAGACACCGTGACGTATCTAGGTCACAAAGTTTGTGGTCACGGGATTTACCCCACAGAGACTAAGGTAAAGGCAGTAAAGGAAACCCCCGCACCCACTTATGTCACCGAACAAAAGGCCTATTTAGGAATGTTAAATTCCTATTCTAAATTCCTAAACAAAACGCGTCCGCAGTGGCAGAGCCACTGTATAACCTGTTAAAGAAGGGTCAAAAGTGGTCCTGGACACCAGAATGCAGTAAAGCGTTTCTTGCAACAAACAATCTACTCCCGAGCAGCAGTGTGTCGATATACTATGATGTACGTAAACCGATAGGCCTCATGTGCGACGCATAAGTTTACGGGTAGGGGGCGGTCATTTTTCACATGACACCTGATGGTGATGAACGACTTGTCGCATTCGCATCGCGAACGCTTACAAGCGCTGAAAATAACTACGCTCAGTGCGAGCGGAAAGTGTTAGCTCTCATTTTTGGGCTGAAAATGTTCCGTCGATTTTTGTATGGACGGGGTTTTCTCCTGTACACAGATCACCAGCCACTTTTGGGGATCTCGGGTCATGACAGACCCACCCCACCACTGGCGGCAGCCAGAATGCAGAGGTGGGCGTTAATTATTGCAGCGTACCGTTATAAGCTGAAATGCCATAAGTGTCGAAACGTCGAAGTGACTGATGCGCTGTCAAGGCTTCCAAGGACTGTGTCTGGGGCCGAAGAGTCGGCCGAGTGTCTTTCAGCACTTTCTTATACACCCCTTCCGGCCGCAGACGTAGCACAAGCAACAAAATCAGATCTAACATCGACTAAAGTGGTGGATTTCACACTAAATGGGTGGCCAGGCCAGGTTTCTAATACTGAGGTATACAGTCACATATGGTCCGTCGAAACGAACTTTCCTTAGAACAGGGCTGTTTAACCTGGGGAACAAGAGTCGTTGTGCCAAGAAGGCTACAGAAATCTGACTTGACACAGCTCCACGAGGATCACGCAGCTACCAGCCGGATGAAAATGCTGGCAAGGAGCTACGTCTGATGGCCGGGCATGGATAAAAATGTAGAAGAGTATGTACAACAGTGCGCTATTTGCCAGGCAGTATGACCCGTGTTACAACCTGTAGCGCTGCATCCTTGGACGTACCCAGCGGGTTGTTGGCAAAGAGTTCATGCCGATTTCGCATCAAAAGGATCGAACTCTTTCATGGTACTCGTGGACTCGTTTTCTAAATGGGTTGAGGAGTGGGCAATGACTGCTACTACAGCGGCCAAGACAATCGAAAAGTTAAGGAGCGCATTTGCTGCGTACGGTTTGCCAGAGGAGCAAGTAAGCGATAACGGTCCGCAATTCGTTTCACAAGAGTTTGTTGAGTTTCTGGCTGTTAACAAGGTGAAACACACCAGGACGCCACCATACCACGCGGCTTTCAATGGAGCTGCCAAACGGCTGGTACAGACAACCAAGAAGGCACTTCTAAAACAAGTGTTAGAACCAAAACTAACAGGAGTGACGATTCCGCTCCAAGAAGGCATCGATAGCTACTTGCTAAGTTACCGAAACACACCTAACAGTGTCACGGGAAAAACACCTGCTGAGTTGTTTTTGATGCGGCAGCCGTGTGTAAAACTAACCCTACAAACACCTAACTTTGTTGCTGACATGCGAGGGAAGCAGGTCACGGTAAAAGAACAACAAGATTTTTCACGAGCGGCAGACCGTTTTTTTACGGCTTATAACTTGGTTTTCGTCAAAACTGTGAGGGGAAAAGTGTCTTGGAATGACGGCAGGCACGTAACCAGGATATTAGAGAGTTTTAGTAGATCGTTTTGGCTCTCCCGCTACGCTATACGCTAGAGCGACGACGCTACTGCGCATGCGCGTTGCTAGCGGAAATATTGCGGAGCTGCGGAGGCTAGCGGAGGCGCGCTATCGGGGCAAAATAGCGAGGCGAGTAGCGCGGCGTGCTAGCGTGGTTCTCGCGAGAACGAGTTTTGGCGAGATAAGGGAGAGCCAGCGAAGGACGCAATTCAAGATTGCCGCCACGCCGCGCCTGTCCGGTCTGTGCGCTTCGCGATCGTGGTTCTGAAGGGTGGATTATATCTTGCTGCTGCGAGAAGTAGCTGCGACAAAGGCGTCCCACGACTGCAACAGGTAGCGATTTATTTCAAACATGCTGATACGGCCACGGAAAAAAAAAAAATGCTTCGCAGTTTGTGGTGCTGTGAGCGAAGGGTGCGGCCTCCTGCACGGCCGCTTTGTCGTGAGGACAGAAGCGACCAAGGAAGCGAACGAGCAGGCGGATATGAGGGAGTTCCGTGGCGTTTCATTTTCGGTGAACAACGACACAACAGAAGAGCTACGGTTGTCATTTATTTTTGAAGATTTTTCTCGGTGGCTTTGGGGCTTGACTCATATCGGATTGTCTTGGAAAGCTTGGCCGTCAGTTGTATTCAATTACAGACATAATAGTCATTTACTTACAAAAGACGCAACTATTAGCATGTTATTCAATGAATAACAAAATAATCTATTAAGATAACGACGTTAATAAAAAGAAATGCGAAGAATTGCTTTACAAATTTGTTTTACGCGAGCCTTAGTGTCCGAAAGAGCCGCTAGTGGCGTTGCGTTAGCTCTCGTAACGCTGTATTCTGTAGCGGGTTGCGAACGTTCTACTAAAACGTAAAATGGTGGTTCCACTACGCTACATATAGCGGAGGTCGCAGCGGCTAGCGGACAGCGCAGCGGGAGTGACAGAACGCTCTACTAAAACACTCTATTGTTTCGGGGGGGGGGGCCCGCCCATGACAAAATGCTGCATGAGGGGGAGGGGGGAAAGGAGGTCCCAGCAAAATCGAAGATTTCGGGGGGGCCCGGGCCCCATGTGCCCCCCGCCCCCCCCCCTGGATACGTGCCTGAATGACGAAGTTGTTGTGCAAAATGTTAGCCCAGTGACGCACTTAGTAAGGGTTGGTGATCAGGTCAGGTTTACGCATGCCAACCACATTCGCGCTCGTTCTGATCGTATCTCGAACCCTGAAAGGTGCAGTGCCTGACTGTGCAAGACCGGCCGAGAACAATGGAATAGAGACTTCTCAGGTGCCACTGATGGTGGCAGTTCTACCCCAAGATAAGCCTAGTGACAATGAGGGCAACACCCCAACCGGAACCCCGCCGAATGCAGAAGCCGCGTGGCATTCGACAACGCCAAGCATCCAGACAGAGTCACCAACGGACAGTGTTGTGCGAAGGAGCGAACGTCCACGCCGGCCACCCGAGCGTTTTGCGTCCGACAATTTCCGGAAGTGATTGGTTTGGAATTGTAGGGGAGGAATGTGATAACGTGGCCTCAAATCTGCGATGTCATGCCACGTTGTTCATCGTTTGGCTTCCAATCTACGAGTTACCACTATTACAAGTTAACAAATTACTTGTAATCGATAACTTTCTAGAGTCATTTTGTAATATTTTGAATACTTTTATGAGGCAGAAAGGACAAGCGTAATCTGATTATTTTTGGAAGCACTAAACCTACTTGTAACCTTTACTATATTGTCCCTCCCGTTGTGCTGGCGCCCTTTGTTTTCACAAGTTTCCTGCCAAGGAATCATCGAACCAAGTTTCTGACAAGAGGAAGATTTATAAAAAAACTGCTTAATTAGAAGGGAAAAGGTTTGGGCGTGTTGGTTCATCTTCACTTCGACAACAAGCGCTCAATAAAAAACACGGGACGAGGAGAGAACGGGACAAGCGCTAACTTTCAACCAAAAAGTTTATTGTCGAACCAGCACTTATATAAGACTGGGCGCATGAAAAGAGTGGAAAAGGAAAGATAAACATCAAAAGAGAGCCAAAGAAGAAAAGTGACGTGCCGCCTACGATAAGAATTCTAATTCAATTTTTGATAAAGCTACAGACGGCCTGCTGACGCATTGATCCCCCGACCTTGCAATCTCGGCCGCTTCCACTATCTCCCTTGTGAGGCCCGAGCGATGAAAATACAAGATGGTCGTTTGTTTGTACAGGGGGTGACACTGGTTTCCCGAGACACATCTTTTACAGTGAGCAGCCAGGTGGCCGTCGGTTGCAACGCTCCCGACCTTATTCTTGTGTTCTAGTAGCGCTTGTCCCGTCCTCTCCTCGTCCCGTGTTTTTTATTGAGCGCTTGTTGTCGAAGTGATGCTTAATTAGAAAATGTAGTTTATAATTCGGCGATTATAATCCTATAATGAGCACAACAAAATATTCATTTTCAAACCTGCAAAATTTGAAATAATCGGAGAAGTAATGGGCAATTTATCTAGTAACGGCCAATTAGTTTTATCTGAAGTAATATGTAACTTGATTTAATACTTTTTTACCGAGCGTAATTTTAATTTTAATCGATCTCTGTTTTAGAGTAACGTGAACAAGAATGCGCGCACCTTAAAAAAGAGTATGCTTTTAACCAACCTGAAAGAAAGATCTTTAGAAGAGGTCCTTCTTTGAGGATCGAAATCCTTTGAGAGCCAGTGAAAAATACACCGTCAACACAGGTGAGCTTTTGCGCGATTCGCCGTTTGTGAAGCTGCCTAAACACTACACGTCCTCCTATTTATGTTCTCCCTCTCTTCTCGGCCGTTGTTAATGACAAATTTGCAATTTTTGTTTTTCCGTTAGAACATCCTGCTCGAAGAACATCTGTGCGAGAACATAATCTATGAGCTGCAAACAGTTATGCGCAGTATGCACACGTGGTGGTGATTCGTAGAGAAAACCAACTTCTTTCTTTTTTCTTTCCCGCCCATGAAGATTGAAACTGGTGAATCGATCGTGCACGAAATTATAATTTCTTTATCATTAATCCCGAAGAAAAATAGACGGAGCCTCTTTTTCACAGACGTGAATATTTAACTTCCAAGTATAATCGTGTGGCTCTGCACAGAGCTGCCGAAAATTATTCACCAGCTTGCTATGGTTACGGAAAATTACTAAATAATTTAGGCATTTTTCGAGAAAAACGTTTCCTCTTGCTTCACTAATTTGAATGCCATATATATTATGTTTCTGTGATTATTAGCCCTAGAATTTTTAAGTTTCGTGTTTCAGTTCAAAGACATTTTTTTAAAAGGAACTGATTTCATACTGCAAAGTACAAAAACGTCTGAGAGTCGATCTCTTCTTTAGTTTGCAGATCCAAAAACCATATAGTTTCGAAGTCCTCTCTCTTATTCTCCTCTAACACCGTAACTTAACCAGCACGCTTCATTTCCACGAACGATGAAACTTCAGCAAGACATTGCTTTTTGAGTCGCCTGTATACACAGAAACGTCCATTCAACACTCGCCTGCTCAGTGTACGTCAGGTGGACTTAGAAACATTACTTAAAAAGTTGTTGTTATGTGGCAGACACTGTGTGATTAACATTATTGAGGTGACGCAGCGCATAAGACCAAGGGCTGCAAATCAAAAAGATTTCCTCCTGCATCTGATTCCCGTTCTCAAGACGTTCGAACTGCAATATAAAAGCAATTATCCTATACAATATGCAGTCTAGCGTCCATGGGGTACTTGCATAAAAACAGAATGCCACCAATCAGAACATAATAACATAAGAACCTAATGCGCTAAATTAAAAAAAAAAATATATATATATATATATATATATATATATATATATATATATATATATATATATATATATATATGACATATTGTTAGGCAATTGTGTTGCACACGTGAAACGTTCTAGCATCACAAACGTTTAGCGATACTCTGATTTTCCAGAAGTCAGACGCCTACGTTCACGGCGCTCTTCACCAGATAGCTTAACACGTACCATATGTACACTTGATCGTTGTTCCTAGAATGAAGCGATACTGCCGCTAATTGGGCTGATAAACTTGGCGGCCTTCCAGAGCCTTCCATACTCTCGAGCTCCTCTTCCCCTGGTGCGCACAGGTGGTCGAGCTCCTCCTCGCCCACCCTTGTGGTCACATGACCCCCCCCCCCTTCCCCCGTTAACCAAACAGCGTGGAGCACCTCACGCATCCTCTCCCATGCGTCAACCAATCAGTGTCGAGTCTCGCTGCCACGTGTTTATCCAGGTTTCACAAAATGCCGAACACCTAACCAAAGAACGGTCACGTTAATTGAAAGAGGGAATCATTATGCGTCTCAAGTACAAAGCTCTCAAGTGCACGGCTCAGATAAGTGAGCGATGTCTCAAAATATATCATGTTGAGCTGTGACGCGACATTATGGAGAAATCTGGTCCGTAATTGCAACCAAAATTACCCGAGATCACTACTAATTAGTCTTAATACTCTGGTTGTTATTTTTGCTTCAAAAAATACTATAATTTAATATTTGAATCCGCCATCACAACTGCAACAGCCATATTAAGTTGAAGCACTAGTTCTGTATCACTATCTACAAAGTTATGCTTTACGCTTTAACACGAAGCCGCGCAGATGGCTCCATGTAACTACAATTGCCTTACACTTAACGCCACATGTACGCAGCAAATAACGCCAGAGCCTAGCTTTCCAAGAATTCTATTGAATATATCTATATTCTGCACTTTGTTTTTCTCTTAAAATAAATTTCTGAAAAAATATTTTCATGCAAATTGCTCTAAATACGCGACACATCAATTTTGCATTTTCGAAAGTTTTTAAAGAGCGCGAATATTACCTTAGAACATTGAAACTTTTTTCATCATGTTCTTGCATGTATATACACCGATATAACGAGGCATTTTCTGTCTACATGCAGCTCTCATTTGAATATTTTTGAGATAGAACACCGTTGCAGAAGCATTGTATCACGAGTATCACATTCTTGGAAACACTTCCGAAGTGTGACTCCGGTAAGCTATTAAGACGGCAACTCAAGTCGGGTTTGACCGATTTGCACCGTAAAGAAAGTGGAGACATTTCACGCAATCAAGAATTTTATATTGAACTTGCCCGTTTGCTCGATGGCGCTTTATTCCAACGAATTGTAGACGCCTTTTCGTTTAAAGGGCAAGGTGGTACACAGAATCAACATTCTTTCCGGTCCTTTATGTCGGAACATCCCGACATTGTTGGCTAATGTGGAAAGTAGGGACACCATCAGCACAGATATCCCACACTATATTAATTTTATAATCATGGGCGCTCATAAATTACGACGCCGGAAGCTTCTTTCCGACAGGTATGTCCCTCGATTTTCACCTGATGACGTCATAAAAGTATCACGTTCTTGCTTGCAGCGATTTTGAAGGTAGTTCAGCAGGGGAGGCGGATGCGGCCGGCATCTGTTTTGCTGCAGCTTGCTCTCAGCTCGACAGTCAACGGAAGCTTCTGGAGCGACAAGAGACGCCACGACGGCAGTGAGATTTGCGTTCGCTCGTCCCCCCCCCGCATAACTTCTACGTCTAACCACCAGAATGACGACATCCGACAACATAATACGTCAACTACTGTGACGTCATTCTTTGGCGCTTCGAGACAACGTTAAATGCATAGATGCCATAAGACGCTTAACACACGCGTTCTAGGCCCCGCATTCATATGAGGAGCGCAATTTCGTCTGCTTCGTTTGCAGGGGTTGGGGTGACTTCAGAACGCCGAGCTCTCACTGGCTCTAACTGAAGGATAGTGGGCAGACCTCAAAGCAAGGTGCCTCGATGTCTACCCACTATCCCTCAATCAGAGCCAATCAGAGCTTGGCGTTCTGACGTCACTGCAGCTGCTGCAAAAGCACCAGACGAACTTGCGCTCCCCATAAAGTGAATGGCCTAGACCTAGATGATAAAAACGAAACCCTTTCTATAGTCGGTGACAAATTAAGAGTTCAAACGAAGCTCCTCCCCCTCTTTTCATTTGAGCAGAATGAACGCTTGAGAGGAGGCGACCTTGCTTCCAGCGTTCACTATGTTAAAGTGGAAAGGGGGACGAGCAGCTTCCCCTGACTCTTAACCTTTAACAGCGTCCTACCGCTCTACAGGCGGGAGATGATTTTGAGACCTTCAAGGTGAGGGTTAAAATGCTCGTGTGGGCCAGGATGCAGAGGAAGAAACATGGTGTCTGCTGAATATGCATGTAGCGGTTCAAACTGGAAGTGGCATCCAAACCATTACAACCACCTAAACAAAAGAAAATTCTACGTAGCTGCGGTGCTCTGCCAGCTCACGCAAATGTGGCAGCCGGAGAATTCACCCAACTTTTAACTTTAGCTAAATCCTATTGACTTTAGCAGACCGTACACCCTTTTAAAAAGAAGGCCAAATTGTCACGAATGACAAGTGATGAGGTGGCGAATGACTAAGTAAACTGAACGTTTAATGGGGCGAACTTGTGCCCAAAAATAAAAAGTAAACAGAAGATAACAGCAGAGCGTCGCGGGCGTCAAAGTCGGCGTAAGAGCAGAGTCGAACGCTGGGGCGAGACTGGCTCCGGCTTGCCACGCAGAGCCCCTTTTGTACACGCGTGGGCTTCTGGAACAATCAGAGTAGAAGTTTCGGCGTGTAGAACATTCTAACCTAGAATTAGGAACGCGGTTCTCGAATTTACCAGAACATCACATTAGAGTCAACAAAAATGCGTACCCGCGGCCAGGAATCAAACCCTGGCTTTCTGCGTCCAAGGATAGCGCGATAACCGTTAGGCCACGGCAGCGCTGCCTACTTGGCCAGCTGCGCGCGCGTCATTACACCCCCCTTTAAAAAGTGCATTGCCCCGATGCACCACAAAACAAAACAAAGCAAATAAAAATAACGGCAAACTAAAGAGTCATTTAGAACACATAAGGTTCATAGTCCTATCGAGCGTAGTACGGTTTTGGGCACACTACGTGGACGACTTCAGGATGTGGTGGGCGGCGTGATGATGTTCTTGTTCCGTCGGCCATCACCTCGTAGTTCAGCTCCCCGAGGTGACGAAGTACCTTGTATGGTCCAAAGTACCGTCTAAGCAGTTTCTCTCTGAGGCCGCGGCGACGAATGGACGTCCACACCCATACCCTGTCTCCGGGTTGGTCGTGAATCTGGAGTTGGGCGAGCTGGCGGACTTCTTCGGCCCGTTGAGCAACCACCTGGGCGTCGTTGTGCTCATTGTCAGATGGCTCATGGGGCAGCATGGCGTCCAGCATGGTCGTTACCTTCCGACCATGTACCAGCTGGAAAGGTGTGAATCCAGTTTTCTCTTGTACCACCGTATTGTAGGCGAACGTTACGTAGGGCAACACCTCGTCCCACGTCTTGTGCTCTACGTCGACGTACCTAGTGATTATGTCAGCGATTGTCTTGTTCAGTCACTCCGTCAGCCCGTTGGTCTGCGGGTGGTACGCAGTGGTACAACGATGGCTGGTGTAACTGAGCCGGAGGATTTTTCGGGTCAGCTGTGCCATGAATGATGATCCGTGGTCTGTAATCAAAACTTCGGGAGCGCCGTGCCGGAGGACGATGGACTCGATGAAAAACTTGGCGACTTCAGCAGTAGTCCCTGAAGGAAGGGTTTTCGTTTCTGCGTACCGCGTGAGATAATCTGTGGCGACAATTATCCAACGAACTGCCAGGGTCGACGGCGGAAAATGACCAAGTAGATCCATTTCGATCTGCTGGAACGGTGCAGTTGGTGCAGGAAATGGCTGCAGAAGACCTGCCGGCTTCGTTGGTGGTTTCTTGCGTCGTTGGGACTCGTGGCAAGATCGGGTGTAGAGGTGGACGGTTTTGGGGAGCTTGGGCCAGTAATACTTTTCACGAATACGGGCCAGCGTCCGACTGTAACCAAGGTGTCCGGACGTCGGGTCGTCGTGGCAGGCTTGAAAGATCTCCTCTCGAAAGTTGGTTGGGATTACTAGCAGCCACGGCGAGTTGTTGTCCCAGAAGTTCTCTTGGTAGACTACACCTTGTCGAATTGCGAAGGTCGGCAGGACTATTGAGAAAACACGGGGCACGGTACTCCCGCGCCCTTCCAGGTGCTCAATTAATGCTCGCAGCTCAGGATCGTCTCGTTGACGTCGTGCCAGGTCGTCGATGGTCACTGCTCCTAGGAAACACTCGTCGTCATTGTCGTCTCTGCTGCCGGAAGGTGTCTCGACAGGTGCCCTGGACAGGCAGTCGGCGTCGCTGTGCTCGCGGCCTGACTTGTAGACTACAGTCATGTCGAACTCTTGTAGTCGGAGACTCCATCGAGCGAGGCGTCCTGAAGGGTCCTTGAGGTTAGAAAGCCAGCAGACGAAGTGATGGTCTGTGACTACGCGGAACGGGCTCCCGTACAGGTACGGGCGGAACTTCGTGATTGCCCAGACGACCGCAAGAGATTCTCTTTCAGTCGTGGAGTAATTTCTCTCCGATTTGGACAGCGTCCAACTTGCGTAGGCGATGACTCGCTCGGTGCCTTCTTGCGCTTGAACGAGTACCGCTCCAAGTCCTGAATTACTAGCGTCCGTGTGAATCTCGGTTTCCGCATCCTGATCAAAGTGTCCAAGGACAGGAGGAGTCTGGCGTCTTCGCTTCAGCTCGTCGAATGCATGCTGCTGCTCCTCGGCCCATTCGAACTTCTCGGCGTCCTTCGTAAGGTTTGTGAGCGGTGCGGAAATCCTTGCGAAATCCCGAACGAAGCGTCGATAATAGGCACAAAGTTCAAGGAATCTTCGCACGGCCTTCTTGTCTGTCGGCGCTGGAAATGCCGCGACGGCGCGAGTGTTCACGGGGTCTGGGCGGGCGCCTTCGTTACTTAACACGTGGCCTAGGAACTCAGTTCGTCATAGGCGAACCGGCACTTTGACGGCTTGAGGTTGAGCCCGGCGGTCTGTATGGCTTGGAGAACCGCGCGGAGTTGTCGCAAGTGTTCGTCGAAGTCAGTTGAAAATACTACGACGTCGTCAAGGTAAACGAGACAGCTCTGCCACTTCCGTCCTGCCAGTATACGGTGTCCATGACACGCTGGAACGTTGCTGGCGCCGTGCATAGTCCGAAGAACATCACCTTGAACTCGTACAGTCCATCCAGCGTGACGAAGGCTGTCTTCTCTCGGTCCCGTTCGTCGATTTTGATCTGCCAGTAGCCGCTCTTCAGGTCTATTGATGAAAAATATCGAGAGTGGCGCAGCCGGTCTAGAGTGTCGTCGATGCGGGGGAGTGGGTAGACGTCGTTCTTCATACCCTCGTTCAGCTGCCGGTAGTCCACGTAGAAACTAAGCGTTCAGTCCTTCTTCTTAAACAGCACGACTGGAGAGACCCACGGACTGCTTGAAGGATGGATTATGTCGTCGTTCAGCATCTCTTGAACTTGCTCCTGGATCACCTCCCTTTCTTTAGCGGAGACTCGGTACGGCGATCGATGCACAAGGCGCGCGTCGTCCTCGGTAACGATGCGGTGCTTAGCAACGCCGGTTTGGCGCACCTTCGACGACGTCGCAAAGCAGTCGCGGTATTCGGCGAGGAGGTTTGTCAGCTGCCGTGGTTTCGGGCCGGAAGCTTAGGGTCAATGTCGAGCTGCGCTGGCGACGTACTGTCTTGCTGAGGTGGCGAGGATTCGTCAGTAATCGCGGCGATTTGGGGGGGGGGGGGGGGGGGTCGGAGTTCCTTGACGTGGCCCACGGCTGCACCTTTTGTGAGGTGTAGCGTTTCATTTCGGAAGTTTGTCACGAGGCACCACAGTCCGCTCATCCTGAAGCTCTCCTCCTCTTCTTGCGACGCCTATTCCTCTTCCCAGGAGCAATTGGAGGCTTCCCTCAAGAAGAACTTCGCCGCAGGTAGCTTTATCGATCCCGACAAGTACGAAAACACTCGACCGCGGAGGTACGTTTACGTGGTTTGTGAAGACTCGGACCGCCGATGACGTCGCTTTGGGTTCCTTCGGTGGTGGAGCAGGTTTTCGTAGCGTCAGCTGGTTTGTTCCGAGGTCGATGACGGCGCCATACTCGCAGAGAAAGTTAATTCCGAGGATAACGTCCCTCACAGTCTTGTAGAACGACGAACTTGACAGGGCACGTCTCACCGTGGATCTTGACGCGAGCAGTGCATCTCCCGACAGGCGTAATGAGGTGTCCTCCAGCAGTTCGTATCTGCGGCCCCTCCCACGGCGTCGTCACTTTTGAAGGCGGCGAGAAAGCCTCCCGCTCATGACTGTGTAGTCTGCTCCGGTGTCCACGAGTGCCGATGCGTCGTGGCCGTCGATGGCACGTTTAGGTTGTTGGACACCGTCGCAGGGGCGTTGTTGCGATGCGTCGCGTCGAGAGAGTGGGAGCGCTCCGGCGTTTATGGGACTCTTTACTTGGGTCGTCTTCGGCAACGCCACCTCCAGGCGTTGCCGCATACAGTTCTCCCAACGAGATAGGGGGGACAGGCTGTCACGGCGCGACAACGGAAAGGCGATGCGGAACGTCGGGGGGATGGAAAACGGGAACCTTGTGGTGCTGTCGGCGCGGGTGAATGGAGGGCGACGGAGGTATTCCTCGATGTCCCTTGGTCATTCTCCAAAACGAGGTCGACGGTCGTTTGGCGCGAATCCTCGCAGGCCGAGCTGATGGTAGGGTGCCTTTCGGTAAAGGTGGTCAGCCTTCCCGTAGCGGAAGCACACCGGGCGTCCGTCAACCGTGCACCACACGTCGGTCATTCGAGGTCCACGCTGCTCTTGGTGCGAATCGTACTGCGGCGAAGAGACTTCTCGTCGGGATGCAGCTGAGTACTGCCGGGTGACAGGAGGCTGCAGACGACGAACAACTGTGGCGTAGGTCAAAGCTGGTGGTTCCGGTGCGGCGTCGGCGAGAACGTCTGACTGGAGCGATTGCTGGATCTTTTTTCGGACAATCTCGGAGATCGAGAGTGAAGCTGGACGTTCGGCCGCAGGTAGCAGCTTCTTCAGTTATTCACAGGACAATGTCCCGGACAATTTCGCGGATCCCCGGAATATTAGGGCCGAGGACGCAGCTGGACGGCGTGGGTGCAGCGACGCCAGGAGCTCGATGAAAGTGAGCGGCTCGTGCTTGCAGGGCCAGTTCAATTGTGGTCGCATCCGTTACAAACGTTTCGACGTTTGTAGGTGGACATTGCACCAGGCCTCCGAAGATGCTCTCCTTGAAACCTCGCATCATGATTCGCAGCTTCTTGGCTACGGAGGCTTGAGGATCGGCGCGGTTGCTGAGTCGAAGAACATCTTCGACAAAGCTTACGACGTTCTCGTTAGGGCCTTGGATCCTCGCTTGAAGAAGCTCTTCGGCGCGTTCTCTCCGCTGTTGGTTGGTGAACGTACCTCGAAGCTCAGCCTTCAGTTGCTCCCAGGAGGTGATGGACGCTATGTGGTTTTCCAACCAATTCTGTGCTGTGGCTTCCAAAACGAAGTAAACGTTTTGAAGGCACTGCTCCGGTGTCCATCCGTTATGGCGGGCCACTCGTTCGTAATGTTGCAGCCAATCTTCAACGTCCTCGTGGACTTCCCCGTGGAAAGGCGTCTGAGACCGGGGTGTGACGGGAAGGTATACGACGGCGGCGGCGGCCGGGTCTGCGACGACTCGTTGTCCATCTTTGGCCTCTTTGGCTGCCTGGTCTTGGTTGGCAGAAGTCGGTACTCCGGGTGTAGGCCTTAGTTATGGTGACTCGATCGGGTCTCAGTCTGGTCTTCGTTGGGTCCTTGGGGGCTTGTGGTCGGACTTGTATTGCGGGAACTCGGAGGGGTGCGCTGAACGGACATGCGTTACCCAGCACCTCCCCCAAAATGTCACGAATGACAAGTCATGAGGCGGCGAATGACTGAGTAAACTGAACGTTTAATGGGGCGAACTTGTGCTCAAAACTAAAAAGGAAACAGAAGATAACAGCAAAGCGTCGCGGGCGTCAAAGTCGGCGTAAGAGCAAAGTCGAACTCGGGGCCGAGACTGGCTCCGGCTTGCCACGCGGAGCCTCTTTTGTACACGCGTGGGCTTCTGGAACAATCAGCGTAGAGGTTTCGGCGTGTAGAACATTCTAACCTCGAATTAGCAACACGGTTCTCGAATTTACCAGAATATCGCATTGAAGTCAATAAAAATGCGTACCCGCGGCCAGGAATCGAACCCTGGCGTTCTCCGTGGGAGGATAGCGCGATAACCGTTGTGCCACGGCCGCGCTTCCTACTTCGCCACTGCGCGCGCGGCAATATATATTCCTCCATAAAGGGAGGAACGAACTTGTCTTCTATGTTTCTTTAGAAATAGATCGACGTTCGTCCCTGCGAACGGTAGAGTAACGTTGCTCACTCGGCTGTGTAGCAATATGACGGCTCCGAATCGAGTACATTGATCTCAGTAGGGCCTAACGAGGACTCCAGGACACTACGCATAGCGTAGGTCTTTATGCGCAACGCTGCAGAGATTCCACCGACAAGAGCAAGCAAATATTTTGGCCAGGCAATACGGCGAACGAGTGTTACAAAATGCCTCTTTAGCGCATCAAAACGTAAGGAGGAGCATGCCAATCAATATGGAGAACGCGTAGGAAACCCGTGATGGCGAGGCAGCCAAGCGCGCTGCCTTCATTGATCAACCGCTTCGCGCGGATCCAAGCAGGTCTCTAAGTTCGGAGCAAGAGCTATAGAGAATGAAAACGTATGACGAGCTTTTCACTAACTATATTTATTGCCGAAGCCTGCTTCCCGCGCCGGTAAGGAAATGCGTTTCGAACGGATTTCCTCATCGTTTTCAACACTGCATTGTTAAACGGGGGTAACCCAAACAACTGCCACTGAGCACACGTCACGTCTCACCTTTGAAAATCCCCGCGACACAATTTCCTTCGTTAGCACCGCACATCAGAGAGGAGTTGTAACCATTCGCGAAACCAAAGGGCGTTCCCGAAAGAGCAAACTCAAAGCAGTACTTGGCTCATTGCATGGTCCTAAAGATATCGCGAAGCGTGAAAGAAGGATAAATCGTTAGAGACCAGATGGCAGCCATGGGCAGAGTAATTTCAAATGCCTAGGCTAGGTGGCGCTAGGTAGCGTCCAAATCATCGGTCACAAAATCAAATATTTTCCTCCTCTATCGCGATTTATACATATTAAACACACATATACACTTCGCATGACACTACATGTGATAGAGTGCAGTTCACATACAGGGATAGCATTCACATACACAACACATGACCGCACACTACACCCTTCACTACTCGTTGCAGTGCGCTTCCGCCTTTTATATTCTGGTTGGTTGTTTTGAGCGTACGGATTTTCTCGATGACCTCCTAAGCGCTAAATATTATTCCAAACATTATGATTTTTTCTGAGTATTGCCATACCTCTGAAAGGTTTTTAAACGGCTCAGGGGATGCATATATTAAAAAAAAGTAAACGCTCATGTTGTAATTATATGAAAGCCAATAAAACAAGTCGCTCCACTGCGGGTTTGAAGCCCTGCTTTTGCTTCCCCGCGCAGCTGTCGTAGAATGGCGCGAATTGACGCCAGTTGTTTTTTGTCTATTGTAATATTCGTTTTTCTATTTGTGCTGTTCCCGTGCAACTGCAATTGTCGTCCTGAAGTAATCCCAGTAGAGGGGGTATTTATTCATCTGGAAGCAATGCTTCACGGGCAGAGAAATCGCTTTTCGACCAACAAGAATGCAGTCAAGTCCGCGACTTGAGGCAGGCGTAAGGGCTGCGGAGCTACGACGTGGTGAGCTCGAAAACGTCTAGCCCTCATCCCAGCGCGCCACTATAGAGGGCGATTTCTCGAGGAACCGTAGTATAATTAAAAAGCAAAAAAAGGCCAGCTTGTTTTGTCGATATTATTTTCATTTCCCCTTAATGTCAAATTACAAACTGTTAATATACGTACTTTCCGTTATATTTGAAGAGTGTTCAGTCCTTCCTTCAGAGCGCAATCGTTCTCGGGGAGGGGTCAAGACATCGCAGACGACAGTCACATTGGCCGCACGATAGGGGCTACGGTTCAGAGCAGCATTTCAACATCACTATCCGCAGGTCGATCGATTGAACAGTAATTCCTCAAGCGGTGTTACACTCTTTAATGTAAAAACATAATGTCAACCTGTGACCCTTTCCCCCTTCGATCACGGCCCGACCAGCGGCAACAATCTCCGGCAGTTTGCGTGATGTCATCTGGCTGTTACACCACTGATACGCGAACACACGGTATAGACGGTCACATCGGCGACAATTCGAGTCCTCGTTCACAACTCACAACCCTGCCGTCACGATATTGCTGCTATGTTGTTTTGACGCGGAAATACAAAACCAGGTTGATGGTCGGTTGGCCTGCCTCTCTTGGACGTAGATGTCGCCATTTCCATAATGCCGTCAACATCGTCACGTCCTCCGTCGTTCCGCATTGTTCCACAATCCGGGGAAGACCATCTTAGCGCAGTGTACAGTCGGGAGCAAAAGTTTGCGGGGCACGAGAGCGCGTGCCGAAATGCATCGCTGCGCCGTGCAACGGCGTGCCGCCGCATTAAAAAGCCGCGCTTTGCGCATGCGCGTCCTTCGTGCTGGCAGTCATGTCTCTTTCGCTCGTTTCTGTCCGACTCACTCCTGATAACCGGAGTCGGCGCCAGGGGCGCAAGTTTCCGTTTCGCTGACTGTCATGCCTCGCGTCCTCTTCTGCTGACTCAGCAGCCGAGCTGAGTGCCGGAGCTCCTATAATTATCCACGCGGCGGCTGAGGCGGCTGAAGCAGACGCGCAGCATGACAGCCAGCGAAGCGCTAACTTGCGCCCCTGGCGCCGATTTCTGTTATCAGGAGTGCGTCGGAAAGAAACGGGCGAAAGAGACATGATAGCGAGCACGAAAGGCGCGCATGCGCAAAGCGCGGCTCCCTAATGCGGCGGCGCGCCGTCGGACGGCGCGGCGATGCCGTTCGGCACGCGCTCCCGTGCCCCGCAAACTTTTGCTCCGGACTGTACGTACCGCTGCTCACTGCTCCGGAACTTCGCTGTTTCTAACGACTTCGTTTGCTCATTTGACAAGCTTAGTGGTAAAAAAAAAAAATGTGAATGCAACCGAGATATTCTGCGCGTTTGGGCTGGGAGACAGAATTACAGGCGGCATTCGCTGCCGCCGAACCTCAATCAACTCAACATGTACTAAACAACACGCGCGACGTGCCCGAAAAACGAAAACTAAGGATAAGGGGAGAGGGCGGGATCTTCTCCCGTCTGCCTGGAGAAGGAGGAAAACGTCTCGTTCCTCCCTTCTTCTCGTGTCCGCTTGGTCAGTACAAGAGAGGAAACCGCGTTGTTGCTACTTTCGTTTTTTCTTAGAGTGTACACCTGAGCAGTGTCGCGGAGTTGCCACTCCAAAGTTGGAATGAGTCCGTATTCAACCCCCGCTTTCGCGATCCCGGAATGGAATGTGAATGGAATGGCGGCAGCGCTGGGGGGAATGGAATGGGAAAGGAATTAGATGCATTTTGCCCGGAATGGAGTGAGAATGGAATGGGCTCTGGTTTATATGCGAGCTGTGTCGATTTCCATCTAGGACCTACGGGCGGCTGGCGCAATTTGCTAGCGCGTGGTAACTGCCTCTTGAAACAACATTATTGCACTGGAGGTGACTGACGGATGCATTGTCTCACTGGCTTATGTTCCTTCGAAGATGAAACTGGCACGTCCTCGGTGAAGCAACCAACCGGTAGAGGGACAAAATGTCGTTCATGGCGCCGCGAGACGCGACAGAGCGGCTGTTGCAATTGACCTTTTTCAGAGATCGCTAGGCGCATGCGCCGACTCTGGGAGAGGGGAGGAAAGGGAAAGGCGCCATTTTTGGAGGCTCTCTCGTCCGCTCGGTCGCTCGGACAGTGCTTAGTTAGGCTCGACTCCTTCGCTTTTCTCGCGGCTAGGCTTTATAGTCGTCATGCCTCATCACCATGCAGCTATAGGTTGCACAAATAACAGCAAAAATGGTTCAAACGCAAGATTTTATAGAGTTTCAGCAGCCTTTTGCGGGTGGTGCATGAAAGCACCCGATGTCAAACACCCCGCCCTTTTTGCCCTGCTTTCAAAAGCCTAGGACGCGAATCCTTCCGTGTTGGGTGGCTGGGTCATCAGTGTGATGGCGGAAGATTCTGCTTTTAACTAAAATACAGTAAATGTGAACATGATGGCAAACCTGAAACTGGTTAGGAAAACGAAAACGTAAAAGGAGACAGAAAAAGAACAGTCAACGTCTCTTGAGACGTTGCCTGTTCTTCCTTTGCGTTTTCATTTTGCTACCCCAGTCTCAGGTTTAATAACTGAAAACAAGTGTGTTTATGAATAGATACGACTACATGATGGGATAAAACATCAAAAAAGCACTTCTTGAAAGAAGTCCTGTTTCCGCCCTGTCCTCAATGTTCTCTCCTTTCATGTATTCGTATATCAAGTTTACCATCATGTTCAACTTACACCAGCTCGCCTGCACTCTGACTATATTTCCGTTAACAGTGAATGTGCACACGTGGTTGTGTGACGTAATCATGCCATAGCCGGTTCTCAAGTAAAGAATAACAAGATAAAATCTTTCCGTTCTTCAAGCGTACGCTATACACATTCGCGTCTTGCCACGTTAAAAGTGAAGAGAAAACACAAAAGATATCAGTCACTGGCACAGCATTTAAAGCGTGCGAAACGAATTTAAGCCTTACGGAGACGGAACCACGATGGAATGCCTTGGCAACCAACCGTGAACTCCCCTGTTTGCTAGACCCACTTTGTCGAAGGTTCGTAAACGTGCCGAATTCAAAGAGAGATTGTTTCTAACATACCGTTTCTTACTTTTTGACGGTGCAGGCAAGCCTTAGCAATATCAAGACCGCCCGGATTTCACACCGTCCGAGTTTGTTTACACATTCCCGAATACGGCGATATTCCACGCGCTCGTGCGGTACACGGGACGGCGAAGTGGCGGACGCAATAAGCTTCAATAACTTAATTAAGCGATCAAGGAGAGCAAAATCAGCTGTTTGTAGTGGCCTGGCCTCATAAATGGAGCTCACAAGCTCTGCAAAAGGGGAATGGTTGAGTCGGTATCGAAACTGGTCACCACTACTTTCCTCACATAACACTCTGCGACTCTGCCTTGAAAGCCGACTCCTTCTTTAGTTGCTTGAAAAGACGCGACACCGAAGTGACGATTAAGTGACTCCGAGTCGATGGTGAACCGATGCGACGTCGGCGGTCTGTCCATTCTTGAAGGTATAAAAACGAACGAGATCCTCTGTATCATAAACAGTGACTTTTGTTAATCCTCCAGGGGCCCTAATCTGGACACTTGGCGAAAAAGTCGGCGAGAAAATCGGTGGCTGCGATTGGCCGACGTCGCACTTGACTTTGGCACCTGCCAATCACAGCTGCCGTATTTCTCGCCGACTTTTTCGCCAAGTGTTCAGATCAGGGCCCCAGGTCGTCCTCAGCTATTTAGAATAAAATATGCATGCGAAACGAGGACAGAAATACACGTTCAGAATGGTGAAAGACGGAACAACGCCACCAGAGAACACACGCAAAGACATGAAGCAGGAGACACGCCAGGCCTGGCGCGGACGACGGAGAGACGGTCCCGGAGCCCCCAAAAGTGTTTCGAGCGATTGCCGCGAGGGCGCGCCACGATCGTGGCCAAACTATGAAAAAGGTCAATTAAGCGCGAATAGCATTCAGCTTTTAACCAGCGTGTCGAACTAAACCCGAACCTAACACCGAAACAAAACCGTCATTTGTAACAGAATCGGTATAAAATTGTAACCGAAATCAAGCATTTGATATTGAACCCGAACCAAAACAGAACCGTAATTTCATGTGGCAGTTACCGGTTCATTGGAAACGGTTCAGCGTAATAAAATATGAGCCGCGCTTTCTTGCGGGGGGCGGCACGAAGTAAATTAAATATTAGGGACGGTGGCGCCTGAGGCTCAGTTTTGACTAAACCAACAGCAGCGACGACATGGAGACAGCTCAATACCAATAAAACAAATACGCATAGTTCACGTCATGCAGCACGAAATAGCCTCGGCGAGTCAGAGTGGTGGTGTAGACCAATGCGTAAACTTCGATATCTTTTCACCTTACGATTAACTGCAAAGGACACTACGAGCTACCGGAGTCAATTCATAGATTGGAGGGTGCCACGTGCACTTCCGGTTTGGCGGACCGACGAGGGGAGCGCGAAGTCACGAGACAAGCTATGAACTACGGATTCGCTCGCTCGTAACGTCCATCACAGCGCATCGCAAGGAGCATAGCCTCCTCTATAATCACAAAGCCTGGCAGTTCGACGACGGAGTCATAGAGTGCCCGGTCGCAGATTTGGAGCGCGAGGATTTGGTAGCACGAAACATCAAAGAGCCATTTCTCGGGGAACCTGGACGTCGGCGCACAGTTTTTACAGCGGCGAGGACCCGAAGCACACTTTTTCGCTAGGGAGAAGTATGTTTCGGCGTCTCGCAGCAGCGGGGCGCCAGTCACGTGGCTCTCCTCTCATCGGTTGTCTGCCGCTCCACGTCTTCCATTTCAGCGGCCGCTTCTCGTATTGATCGGCCAGGCTTTGTCAGTGTATAGGAAGCTATGTGTCGTGTCCCAGCGCGGGACAACGGCAGGGACGTCGTGACTGAACAGCCACCATCAGGCCAATGATGTTTATTCAGGGCACAAGGACCCAGCTCGAGAAAGAGAGAGACGAAGTGGCATCTAGTGGCCGAGAATTATAGATGTGGCAAAGATGTGGCAATGAAAGAAGAAGTGAGAATAAAACATCCCCCCCCCCCCCCCCGTTAAGAAAAGAAGAGAAAGAGAAAGAGGAAAGAAGAAAAAAGTAGACACAAAATAACGCATTATAAATTACATAGGACTCAATGCAATATACAAAGTACGATAGACAAGAATTAATAAATGTGCAATACCCTCAATTGGAATCAACACGGTTTGTACATAATAATATACACGGAGTAAATACAAGCTTTGTACAACAATTGACACACACAAAAGATACGAAACGTTATAAACATTAGGCATTTGTAAATCATACTATCAAAAATAAATTCCGGGGCCGGTTCTAAGAATCTATTGGATACGCGTGTGACCAATAGCAAACAATAATCGCACACAGTGACACAAAACATTAACATGCATAAAATTCACACAGCATCTCCGAACCTCACAGGTTTCCGCCGCTGTCGTCTAGAGCATCCAACAGTCTCGTTTGCAGGCGCTGTTGCGGCGCTGTTAGATGCAGCCGCTGCACCTTAGTTCCACTGCACAGTCCTGTTACCGGTGGATCTTCGACCGGAAGTGTCCTGATCACCGTTAGGCTGGACCGGTGGATCCCGTGCAACAACGAATGATTGCGTTACACTGGGCAGGAACCTGACTGTCATCCGCGACAGGAGGCGATTCAGGAACCCAGTGAACTGTCATGCTTCTTGATGGCCGATGATGAAACGTGTTTGAGGGCGTCGACTGTTTCTCGGGTGGAACGGCCGCGGTCAACTTGCATGCGTTCTAGGCTCTTTCGTCCGCTAGGCGGAATGTCCAACGTCCAACTCGTTCCACTATTTTCAACGACTCGCTGAACTTGGATTTATCGGTGCGCGTTTTCTTTGGAAGCCGGTAGCGAACGAAGTGACCAACAACAAATGTCGGTCGTTTGGCTCCTCGTCGCTGGTCAGTGTATTTCTTGCTTGACTGTTGCTGAATTGGCATACTTGCTCTCGTAGACGTTTCATCTCCTTCACTGGGTTGCGGAGAAATTCTCGAGGTGACAGACCCAGGATATGGAGACGCGTCTTTGGTTTCCTTCCGTGGAGGAGGAGCGCTGGCGACAGACCTGTTGTGGCATGTGGGGTACACCGGTACACTCCTAGGTAGTCGGTGACTGCTTCTTGTAAACGACGCTTCTCAGCGGCAGCGAGCTGAATTAAGTTTTTATGTACTCGATTGAACCTTTCGACGAGCCCATTGTCTTGCGGATAGTACACCGACGAGTAGACGTGGTTTATGCCTCGGTCTTTTAGGAACTCGTTAAACTGTAATGACGTGAACTGTGGCCCGTTGTCTGACACGAGACAACCTGGATAACCCTCCCGAGCGAAAACTGATGACAGAAATCTCATCACTCGAGAGGTTGTCACGTCGTGGCAGAACTGGACCTCTGGCCATTTAGAAAAATAATCAACAAGAGTGATGGCATACCGGCATGCTGGCTCTGCTTGATCAAATGAACGGACAATGTCGATGGCGACATTGGCCCATGGCCGCTCCGGAAGTGGAATTGGCTGCAAGGGTGTTGGTGAAGCTTTGACAGGCTTGTCTGTCGCTTGGCACACCGGGCAGCTTCTGATCACACTTTCGGTTTGACGATTCATTGCAGGCCACCAGTAGAGGTCTCGGAGCCGGTTCTTGGTCCTGACGATTCCTGGATGGCCTTCGTGAGCAATCTCAATCAGTGTATTTCTCAGTGTCGTAGGAATTACAACATTTTCTCCTCTCATCAGCATCTTATCTACAACTGAGAGCTGTCACGAACATGAGAAAAGGGAACAATGTCGTTGGACAAAAACTTCTGCGACGGCCAGGATGAAACTACATAGTCCATCACTTAACTTACGATGACGTCATCTGTTGTGGCTTACTGCAGCTGTTCTTTTGTCACTCAAGGAGTGACGAACGACGCGATCTCCTCTTCAAATAATGTCCCACCTTCCGTGTCAGCTACTGGCAAGCGTGACAGAGCATCCGCCACACGGTTGTCAGAGCCTCGCTGATACTCAACCGTGAAGTGATACATCAGCAGACGTGAGGACCATCGTGTGTTGCGCAGCGGACGATGTCCTGTACCGCGTGTTCACAGAAGGGCAATCAGTGCCTGATGGTTGGTACGTAATGTGAAGTGGCGACCCCATAGGTAGTTATGCCAACGCTCACATGCCCAGAGACATGCCAGGGCTTCTTTTTCTCCGACAGAATACTTTCGTTCTGCTTGCGTGAGCGTACGAGAGGCAAAAGCAACAGTATGGACTTGTTTCCCCGCTCGTTGCTGGAGGACAGCCCCAAGCCCATATGCGGACGCATCTGTTGCGACGATTATCGGCAGGGCGGGATCGAACATCCGAAGCACCTAGACTGGACGACAAGAGCAATTTGAACCATTTAAAACTTTCGCTGGCCTCGGGGTCTCAAATGAATAGAACGTCTTTGCGCAGGAACCGGCGAAGTGGTTCCACTTCGATCGCAAGTCTGGGAATAAATCTTGAATAGTACTCCACCAGTCCCAGGAATGACCTGAGCTGGTTGATGTCGTTGGCACTGGTTTCTGGTTGATGGTGTCGACTTTTTGTTTGAGAGGAGCGATTCCCCGGCTGCTAACTTGGTGCCCCAAAAAAGAGAGTTCTCTGACATCAAAGACGCACTTGTCATTCAAGCGTAGCCCCGCATTGGAGATGCGCTGAAGAACGGCTCGGAGGTTAGCAAGATGCTCCTCGCTGGATCTGCCAAAGACAATAATGTCGTCTATGTAGAATAGCACTCCTTCACAGCCATGTAAAATTCTAGACATCATTTGTTAGAATGTGGCTGGAGCAGAAGCCAGGCCAAAACATACTCTCTTAAATCGGAACAGGTCTTGATATGTTACATAGGCTGTCAGGTCTCTGCTATCTGGGTGTAGTTCTACCTGATGGTATGCAGAAGCCAGATCTAGTTTTGAAAAGTGGGTTGCGCCAACCAGGGAATTAAGCAGTTCCTCTGTGTGTGGTAGAGGAAAGCTGTCAATAACAACTGCCTTGTTTGGCTTCCTGAGATCTACGCACATCCTAATTTTTCCATCCTTCTTCTGGACTACGACGATTGGCGACACCCATTCAGACGCGTCAATACGTTCAATCACGTCATTTGCGTCAAGGCGCTTAAATTCGTCTCAAACTTGCTTGCGAACCGTAAATGGAAGACGTCGCAATTTGCATTGTACTGGTGTAACAGAGAGATGGACTTTTACCTTGTGTACATAGCCTTTGGCGTGACCAAGCTCAGAAACAAAAAGATGCTTGTAGTCAGCGCTCAGTGATTTTGGAAGGCGTCCCGCTGTAGATGTTTCAGGTCTCGCTGTTCCAGCAGCAACTTGTCGATCTCCGATATGAGGAGGACCACTCTTCGGAGAGAGCACTGATGCGGAACTTGGTTCCCCTACAGCAGCACGTAGACGATCCTCCCACGACGAGGGGCGCTGCTGGATTTTTTTATGGAGGGCTGTGCGCTACCCCGGCACTATGTGGTACCTCGTTGGTCGATAAATCTCGCCCCGATGATGGGTCTAATCCTTTGACCTGAGTGTGGACACAGCGCAACGCTGTCCCTAGAATGGGAAGATCTAGGGCTTGTATAGCATCAAGACCCAGGAGAGACGTGACAATGTTTTTAACATAGAATAATATAAACGCCGTCTTTTCCTGGTAGGAGACATCTGCGTAAAATGCTCCCAGGACAGTTGTTTTCTCGTATAAATAGTTCAGGAGAGCCGTTGGTGGTGAGAAAAGCTCGATGGTCCTTTTCTCTTTGAGGCTCTTGAAAACCGCGTCCGAAACGATGGAAACGGACGATCCGGTGTCCACGAGAAAGTTGACAACATGATGGAAGACGGTGACGTCTATGTAAATGGCCGATCGACGACCACCAGGAGTAACGTTCATCACAACTCCATAATCGTCTTCGTCGTCGTCGGAAAATATCTCTTGGATATGAACGGAGTTCTGTCGACGGTTGGAGCTCCTGCAGACTCGAGCGTAATGTCCGCGCTTACCGCACCCATAGCACGTGGTATTTTTCGCTGGGCAGGCCGCGACGGTTAGACATTTGTGCAAACCATAGTTTCGGCATTCTGGCAAGGTCTCGTGGTGCGATCTAGGTGCCCAAGGCCCGGATGTGAGCCTCTTGTACTGGACCAACTCCCGGTTATTGCGTGGTACTGACACTGATTGGTCATGAGTGGACGTCCGGGAGAGACTCCGATTTGAGGCTCGACGAGACAGAGGCTGGTCGTGTTGTGGTGCATGGGAGGTAGTCGGTCGTTCCGACGTAGGCGGACGCCATGACACCTGGCGCGAGGAAGAACGTCCTTTGTTACCTCGCTGCTGTCGATGGGAGGGTCTACGACGTTCTGCATTGACCTCGCATGCTATTGAAGGTTCGTCGGCATATGGCTGGGATCGCATATCGCTTGCTTCTTGTGCGGCCTTCTCTAGGTGAAGAGCGACGCCGACAGGCGCGCTCGAACGTTAAGGCTTTGTCGTAGAGCTGTCGTTCGCGAAGAGAAGTCGAGGATATTCCCGCGATGAGCTGCTCGCGAAGGTCTTCGTCAACGCGGGTTCCAAAATCGCATGTGGTCGCCAATTGACGTAAAGTCGCGATATACTCTGCGAGCGACTCGTTGGCTTGTTGAAAGCGTCGACGAAACCGATATCACTCTACAATGGCGCTCGTCTTTGCAGAGAAATGGTTGGCTAAGGCTGCGACCGTTTTTACGTAGCAGTCGTGAGAGGGATTTGCCACATGGACAGACTGACTTGACGTCGTAGCTTCTCCAGCCGCGTTTACAGCTGGTCCCGTTGCTGGCGAAAGCGTAGCGGTAGCGGGTGGTGGAAGACGACATACTATGACGGCATCATAGATACGTTGACCTTCATCACCCAAGTTGTGGATGAGGATGGATTGACGGCGAACGGCAGAAAACTCGGCAGCACCAGCTGCATCCATGTAGCGCTGGAACCGCTCGTACCATTCGTCCCAAGGTACCGGAGGTCGTCCAGGCGCATCCAGAACTGGCTTTGGTGGCGCGATGTTCGAAAAGCCATCTTCGGTTAAGAGCGGATCAGCTTGCGGCAATCTGACGTCCTGGTCCTACCTACCAGGAGGCTGCGTCAACGTTCTCGGAGCGAGGCCTATGCCCGAACGCTGCGGTAAGGCCTAACTGCGCTGAGTCTAGAATTGAGCTGCGGCAGGATCGCAGATCGGCGGACCAAGGTAGGCGAAGACGCGCAGTCCCCCGACGAACTTGGAGGCTAGCAGGGACCGTCAAGCATCCTCGTCGCCAAAAGGATGTCGTGTCCCAGCGCGGGACAACGGCAGGGACGTCGTGACTGAACAGCCGCCATCAGGCCAATGATGTTTATTCAGGGCGCAAGGACCCAGCTCGAGAAGGAGAGAAAAGCAAAGTGGCATCTAGTGGCCGAGAATTATAGATGTGGCAAAGATATGGCAATGAAATAAGAAGTGAGATTACTAACACTATGCAAGGGAAAACGGAGTATATCTATACCGAGAGGCTAAAGAGCCATTATTTGTGTGTGTTTCTTTTCTTTTGTCTTTTGCTTCTAAGCAATACTCCTTGAGGAAGGAAAAAGCCACTATAAACATCAAAGTAGAAACAAACGTTGACCGCTGTCGGCGCGTTTGTTCCGCGGGGCGAAATCTGGAGGCACCAAGAGGTGAAGACGAAGCCGTGTCGAGCGCAGCACTGCGGCGTCAGTCGCCGGAACGCCAGTCGCCCAAAGCCGACGCTGCTTGAAGAAAAATGTTTTGTGTGTGGGCTTTCTAGAAACAACAAGGCGCCCGGGGGAACTACTGCTGGGGTACCAAATTCGGTCACGCTTCGATATGTGTGTACCATCACGCCCCGTGTTTCGTGACAATGTGCAAAAAAGAGAAGCCGGAGACCTCGGAGCAGAAGTATGGGTCCGGAACTTCGGTAAAGACAACAGATGGTCACCCGGCACGGTCACGTCCAATCTGGGCTCAAGAATGCTAGTCATCAAGACTCTAGGAGGAACGGTTCGTCGACATAGGGACCAGGTTCGCTCCAGACATGGGCCTGTGGATACGCAGGAAGGCCGCCAGGACGACTCGATGACCTTCCAACCCAGAGCCCGGGGCGACCACAAGTGGACTAGAAGCCGGCAAGGCAGCCAGAGGTTCCAGACGCCGGCGTTCAAGAACCGCCGCCATTACGACGGTCTACGTGGACCCTGGAACCCTATCCAACGGTTGCAATATTAAACGAAGAAGAAATGTTGCAGCGTCATCATTCCGGTGGAATCCGTCAATGTTTCTTATCCAGATGTTACTTGTTGTTATCAAGCGATAACACCCTTTTGTTGCGACGCCCCCAAGTGCGGGCTATATCTCTGGGGCTCGTAGGAATAAGCTTTGTTATGCACTGGACACCGACTAGAGTGGTTGTTCCCAGCGCGGAGCGCAGACCGCCTACGCGACGGACGAAAACTTAACATTACGTCCTTCTTTTGTTTTAATCATTTGACAGGCCCTCGCTGTCATTGTCCTTTCCAACTTATTCCCTCGAGCAAGTCATTCGAGCGTGCGGTGTGGGTATAGACCGTTCCACTAGGAAGAACGGAAAGATAAAAATTGCACTCCTCCTCTCACCCCGCGCGTCGTCTGCCCCGCCGTGTGGGCTGTACACTCTAAAAAAAGCCCGTGCGTCTACTCTCCCGCACAACACTCGGAGAGCCAATCACTGCAACTTACGGAGGCAGCTCAGCGAATGGCAATGCCGATACATATGTTTAGACCAAAAAAACGCGGTCTGAGTTGTGACGTTAAGCAATGCTAGCGTGACGTTTTGCATTGTTTAATGTCACAACACAGACTGCGTTTTTCAGCAGTCTAAACATATGTTTCGGCAACGTCATTCCCTGAGCTGCCTACGTAAGTTGCGGTGGTCGGCTCTCTGAGTGTTGTGGTCCATTCGGAGACAGGCGGCCGGGAATGGGAAGGAACCCCACACGCTGAATGTAAAAAAGATGGGTTCTGTGAGGTGAATACGCTTTGATGGGCACATTAAACTAGTCTTATTTTCATTTACAAGAATGAAGTTCTTTACAAACCAGTTCCTTATTTGTTTGATGTCTTCTTGTAAAGCGGACGCCGCAGTACTATAATTTTCGTTTGCTAGAACTAAAGCGGTATCGTCTGCATATTGATATAAGTATACAGGGTGCGGCCGTAAAAACTTTCACATTTGGCACGCCTATCGAAAATCGAATTTAGAACGTACATACCTGAAATTGGGCACACGATCGTCGTTTATTCCAATGAGTTTTGCCTATTTTTTTTCAGACGTCAACTCGGGAGTAGCGAATTATTAGAAAGATGACGAAAATGGCAGACGTGCATTTCCTATGGCCTATACCCGCCCGTTCGCCGTCTGCAATCTGGTTCGCGACGCCGCTCCCAGGTGGCGCACTGAACGCAAAAACGCGGGAAACGCCGAACGAAAGGCTGGCGTCGGGCGAGATAATCGCGATAAAAGTGATTTTAACGAAATATATGAACGATCATGCCCTTTAACCTGAAATTTAGAAACTGGCGGACGCCCTCGAAATGTGCTCTAAAGCAGACGAACGTGTGTCTTCCTTTGTCGTCTGCTTATCTTTTGACGGGTCCGTTCCTGGTGAAAGCTCAACATTGGAATAAAGAGTGCCGCTGCTGAGGCATCTTGATTGCTTCTATTTATTGTTTTTGTTGCACTATCTGCTGCAGTTATTATCAAAATCTTTTCCGCGCCGCCCTGCGATGCCGCAATACTCGGCAAGTGAGTGTGCCCAGGCAGTGAAGTGGTACGTGAAGCGGAACTCGGTGGCCACAGCACAACGAAACTTTCGCACTGCATTTCATAAACGCCCGCCTTCACTCCCGACAATTTTGACCGGGGCGGATTGTTTTGTGAGCGGAGAAGACTTTAAAGAGAAGAACCCAGTAAGTGAACGTGAGAGCCTGCTGAAAAATGAGGAGCTCATTGAAGCGGTGCTTGCTGTCTTCGAGAGCGACCCGCAATTGTCAACAAGACGAGCAGCCAGGTTGTTTGGAATTTCGGAAAAAAGCGTACGACGGATTCTGCGGAAAAATAATTTAGCCCGTACAGGATGGAAGTTGTCCAAGCCCTGCACGACGGCGACAACGTCCGACGTTTAGAATTTTGCAAGAGGAGTTGTTGCGAATTAAGAGCAACCCGGGGCACCTGCAATTTCTCTTATTTAGTGACGAAGCAAACTTTCACCTTGCTGGATGTGTGAACCGCCAGAACAGCAGGATATGGGCTCGCGATAACGCTCATGCCGTGGACGAACGGCATCTCCATTCACCGAAGGTGACAGTGTGGAGTGGGATTTGGCGTGAAGGCATTGTGGGCCCCTTTTTTCCTATGGCACCGTTAACGCAGATGCTTTGACATGCTGAAAACGGAAATGCTCCCTGAGCTTGAAAGGTACCACATGACAAAAGAAAACTGTATATTCATGCAGGATGGAGCGGCTCCCCATTACGCAAAGAGTGTGAGGGCATGGCTCAATAACACGTTCCCTCGGCGGTGGATGGGTCGGGGATCAGACTATGTGGACTGGCCTCCACGATCCCCCGACTTAAATATGTGCGACTTTTTTGTGTGGGGATTTATAAAAGGACAAGTCTACAAGACGAGGTTCCCCAGCATGGAAGAGCTGAAAGAAAAAATTGAGGGCGCGTTCCTCGAGATTGACGATGGGATGCGCGAAAGGGCTTTCCAGGCGTACGAAGCTCGACTTCGCCTTTGCGTGTCTGTGAACGGCGGGCACATCTAATCGGCCGAACCCTAGTCGTTTAAAGGGCCGCTGCAGCATCAACATTATTTAAAATCGCTGTGACAGAGGAGGCGTATCAGAAGATGTATTTTTCAAGAATAAACAATTGAATGAACGCACAACTTCCACTTCCTAACGAAATTTAAACTATAAGTTTCCCCTCTTACTTTTGTCTCTCGTGCTGCTTGCGGCACGCGGAGAGCAAAGTAGAGGCTGCTCATAGAGGTACCAATAGGAAAACAGCAAAAAGACGACTATCTCTCTATATAGCAGCCATTTTATCACCGACCCACCGAAATGACTCTAGCTTCGTAAATATTGCTCCAGTTAACATGATTTTTTTTTGTTACAAATAGGTCTCGCGTGTATGTTTATTATACCCAAGCTGTATGAAGAAAAAAATTATTTCATAAGTTACAGCGGCCCTGTAAAAATCAGGATGAAATGATAACTCAAAACGAACTTGTCTGCAACGGTAGCAGCACCACTTGCTATTCCAGGCTGCTAATAAATGATTTCGTCACATCATGGTGTCTTCTTGCTTGCATGACGATCTGTCAAAACTTGAGTTGGAACAGGTGATTTTAAAAATCGTTCATATATTTCGTTAAAATGACTTTTTATCTCGATTATCTTGCTCGACGCCGGCCTTTCGTGAGGCGTTTCCCGCGATGGATGGCTGGATGAATACGGCTGAGCCCTTTGGATTGGGCGGTAGCTTACGCCACCTAGCCATTTTGTCTTACCCTTTAAGCTTAGAATATTTAAATGTGAAAACTATATTCACTCCGTACTGAAAAGAAAGTGAGGCTATAAATCCCCCTTGCCATCAGTTAATAAGAAAATGCCTAGTTTTCTCTCACTTTCTGCAACCATTCACTTAATCTTTGCTTGGTAATCTCTACTGCCTTGAAATCCACTTCTCCTTCGCTGTCTCTAAAACCCAATGACCTTATTAAATCTAGGTAGTCTTCGGTATGCATAGGGTGAAGCCCTTTACAGTAGAGTATCAAGTGCTCAGCCGTCTCGTCCTCCTCTCCACAAGCAGCGCACACCGCGTTTTTGCGTTCAATGCGCCACCTGGGAGCGGCGTCGCGAACCAGATAGCAGACGGCGAACGGGCGGGTATAGGCCATAGGAAATGCACGTCTGCCATTTTCGTCATCTTTCTAATAATTCGCTACTCCCGAGTTGACGTCTGAAAAAAATAGGCAAAAAACTTTGAAATAAACGACGTTTGTGTGCCCAATTTCAGGTATGTACGTTTGAAATTCGATTTTTGCTGGGCGTGCCAAATGTGAAAGTGTTTACGGCCGCACCCTGTATTTGATATTAAAGGCAAAGAAACGAGGTCATTCATGTATATATTAAATAGCATTGGGCCTAATACCGATCCTTGGGGTACACCGCAGGTGAGGTTGATTGTATCACTTATACTATTGCTAATTCTTACTTTTCGTGTTCGGCTGGTAAAGAAATTTTTGAAAAATCTATGGAACGGCCCTCGGAATCCCAGACTTTCTAGTTTATCTAGTAGAATATCATGATCTATTGTATCAAACGCTTTAGTTAAGTCTAAAAATTAGGCAAGTACAATTTGATTCTTGTCTATCTTCTCATTAATAAAATCCACTACGTCTTCGAGTAAAAGTGACGTATTTTTATTTTTCCGGAACCCATATGGGCAGTTACTTATTAACGAGAATTTGTCGCAGAACGAGGTCATAGTTTTTAAAATATATATTTCCATTATCTGAATAATGGCTGACAACAGCGCAATGGGCCTGTAATTAGAAACATCTTTTTTGTTCCTTTTTTTTATAAATTGGCCGCACTATCCACACCTTTATCTTATTAGGTATATCTCCTGTTTCAAAAATCCTGTTTAATATTGCCAAAAGAACAATTTTTAGACTGTTAAAATGAACGCGCAGTCTCTGGGCTTTATTTGGTCGTCTCCTGCCGTTTTTGTCGTTACTATGTTGCTACTTATATGTTGTAAATCTACTTATTTTATTTGTGGCATTTACGCGGAGTTTTGTGTACGGCTCCGTAAGTTAGGTTTTGTGGTAGATTTGTTTGCGTGCTTACGTAGGTCTTGCACCTGCTTAACAAAAGCGCGATTGAAGTTATCACTTAGTCTATCGAACTAGTTGTTGCAAACTTTTTCTTTAGATATTCGTCCGCGTTATCTTTGGGGGGTTTGCCTATGATTTGATTAACAGTATTTCACGTTTCCCTGATGTTTTCTCCGCACTGTTTGAGCTGTGCTGTACGGAACTTCTTTTTGGATAGCCTTATTTTTGCAGTTATCCTGTTCCCTATTCGCCTATACTCTTCCTTAAGTGATTTATCTTGCGGATTTTGCCTACATCAGTTCCATAATTTATTTTTTCTCAAAACTTAACTAAACTATTTCATTCTCAATCCACTTGTTGCTACGATTTCTTTTTCTTAATTTGATTGTCTTTTTTGAACTTTCGTATATGCTCCCAAGTTTCTCGACCAATGCTTCATAAAGGGCTATATGTTCAAGATGTAAAAGAGAGTTTCGGTTGTACTTTTTTATACTGTAGTCCACTTTTTTGTTGTCAATAACTTGTTTGTATTGGCTTTCTTCCATCTGTTGTGCACAGTTTTCCTCAAGTATCCGTAGAGCAACGAAGTATTGATCTGTTCCTTTTTGTTTAATTATGCCACCTATAAAGAATAAATTGCTCGTTCGGGCTATTATATGATCAATGCTACTTTTTTGTAATTTTATCTGCAAGGTGCTCTTCTCTAGTGTAACCATTGATCACATTTTCTAGCCCGTAACTGGATAATATGTTCAGGTAATCCGAGACTCCGTATTTATCTTGACTCGAAACGTCAATGTTTAAGTCGCCTGCTCTAACTGTATAATCATTGCTGTTAAATCTGTTTATCAGTTTATCAAATTCTTCATAGAATAAATGTAGATTTTCACTGGATGGTCTATAAAGGGCACATATAGTGAACGATATAGCGGCTTTATGTATATTCATCACAAGAGCTTCGGCATGCTGCAAAGATACCTCAATACGGTCGAAAAGCCAGCTATTTTTAACGTATATAAGTATCCCCCCTCCTTTCCTGCCTTCGCGCCGTACAGGCATTTCATGGTACCCATGTATGGGGAAGTGAAGCGGTTCGTTTATCTCAACATTTATTTCGGTAAGTATAAGCACATCGATATTAACCAGTGCATCTGCTATGTAAACATTCAGTTCATCACTGTGCTTCTCAAGGCTTCTAACATTTATTTGAACGATATGTAGGATCTGGTCTTCTTTCTTTTTTCCTTCTTCAGTTAGACCTTTTTTGATATGATTATCCCATTCTTCAAATGTATCGAAAGACATTATTGAATTTTGTTCAGGTCATTTTCGTCATCAATTCCAATTGCAGCCGCTCCGTCCCTCTTTCTCACCAAAATTTTCCCGTTCTTCATCCAGACGTATTTGTAACTCATTTACCTCGCACAATCCTTTGTATTCCAAAATAACCATCGCTGTAGCCTGGCCAAGTTCTCGTTGATGTATGTACACGTGTTCGTCCTTCAATGCTGTACGTTTGGAGGCCCATTTGTCTCGTTCTGATCTGTCATTGAATTGTACAATGATAGAAGGTATCTTACCATCTTTTGCTTTAAGTCTGTGCATAGACTCAATCTTATCGGGCTGCGGCACAGATAAGTTCAGTTTTGTTGCCAGGTTCTTTATGACTGCTGTCAGGTCTTCGCGATCGTGCTCTGTAATTCCATGAATTTTTAGGTTCTTTCTTCGGGAGTATTGTTCCGCGTTTTCTACTGCCCGTTCAAGATCTTTAATCCTTGCATCTCTTTCATATCCGAGCTGTTCGATCTCATTTGTCCTTTTTTTTAGTTCGGTCGTGACACGTGTCAATGAGTATACCTTTTTTATAAGGTCATTATATTGCTTGGAAGCATGGTTATCGAGGTTTCTATCGCTTGAATAGTTTTTTCTCGTTTATCGAGATTTTCAATCGTGGTGTCATGCTTAAGAGACTGGATGTTTAGCTTCTGTTCGATTTTCTCGATTCTAGATAGGACTTCCCCTAGCTTCTGGTTTGTTTTCAATATCTGCTTCATCATAGCTGTGTTTTTGCTTGTCAGTTTTGCTTGCCATTGCTGTTTTCTGGCTATCTTTTCGGGGAGCTTGCCGTTGAGAATGCACTCTACAGGTGGCACAGTTCCAAGACGGGAATCCTTCTGGTTCCATGGCTTTTAACTTTACTTTTGTAATGTCTGCGCACTTCCCGATGTGGTAGGTGTTCCCACACTGAACATTTTAGCGCTTGGCTGTCTGCTGCGATTAACTATTAAGCATGCCAAACATTCGTCTGACTCTCCCGCGTTGTACATAACGACAGTGCAAAGGGAAGGCAGTCCAACGGAATAACAAATACAACAAACTGCTAGGCAAATGTGTGCACCCACCTGGGGGTCAAAACGGAGAAGTTATGACCGTGTTGTGCACTCCGCTGTACTGCGTCGTTCCTTCGCCTGGCGCCGCTTATATGTCGTGTGTGTGCGCCGCCTGGTAGATGTTGTTGGGCGGCGAGGTGACGTCGTTCTTGATAGTGGCTTATTGTCGGCCCATGCGCTGCCTTGCTGTGGCTGCGATGACGATGTAGTTGCAGATTATCCCAGCTTCGTTTCCTGGGGGTCAAAACGGAGAAGTTATGACCGTGCTGTGCACTCCGCTGGACTGCACTCCGCTGAGGTATGTGTATAAGACGTCTATAGAAAAATGTGATTGTTTTAACTCGAAAACATTGAGTCACGCAATTATTGCTGTAGGAATGCACACTTCATACAGCAATATTTCGACAAAATAGTGAGACACGCAGTGGTTGGACACAGCTAAAGAGATCAGGTAGACGTAGTCAACGCGGACACGGCAAGACAAGTGTCACTTACGATCATGTAAGCGATGTTATCGCGTGCAGTCACTGAATTAATAATAATAATAATAATAATAATAATAATAATAATAATAATAATAATAATATTTATTCCGCTTTCATGTTTGTTTTTGATAATTTTGGGCCCGTCAAAGCCAAAGTAGGCTTGTGGGACATGGCCCGGAAGAGGTAGTAAGTGATTAAATACATCTAGTTAGCAAACTAACACCGATAAACAGTCATAGTTGTCCGGGGTGGGGGAGGGGGGTAGGGGAGGCGGCGGGTTGTCAGTCACTTTGTACATGGCACGGATAGAGATAGTAAATTACAGTGGACCGGTAGACACATTATAGACATATGTACAGGTAGATATAGTGATACACAAAAAGTATTCATATAGATATATACATGCCACAGACAGAGATAGTCAATCACAGTGGACCGGTAGAAACACTATAGACATATATACAGGTAACATAAAAAATTCCGACAAGGTTGTCAAAAAAAAAGGTAAGGAAACATTAACGAGAACTTAAGGTAGAGTCCAATCAATTAGGAACTTTTTTAGTTGCTTTTTTGAGGTAAGCGTAAAAATGTCATCAGGAAGCGAGTTAAATATTTTCGGGACATAAATATCACGAGTAGCTTGTCCGTAGCGAGTATAAGAACGAGGTACAACATAGCGAGGACAATCTCTTAGAACTCGGGAATAATAATAATAATATTAATAATCAATCAATCAATCAATCAATCAATCAATCAATCAATCAATCAATATTTATTTGGTGCCCAGGAACGACCTGACGGTCTTGGTGCTGGCGCACCCCAACTACAAAATAAAACACAAAATATTACACAAGATACGTAACACAAGAAGCGAAACATTTAAATACACACAGGAAAGGGAAGACTTCAATGCATAGCACAAATTGGCAACGCACAGGAGCTCGCGCAACGCGCAGTCGTACATCGCCCAAAGTGGATGGCAGGCATCGATTGAGAAATTAAGAGGAAAAGACTAAGGTTGAACACATTCAAATAGGAATGACTACGAAGATGAACAGTGAATTCCGATCGTAGACACTGCGACGATGAAGCAACAAAAAAAAAAATGGGAACAAACGTTGATCAAAAACTGGATTGACGACGCCACGATGTGGAAGCTTAGAACAAGCAAGAGAATATAAAATTTATGATTTGTGAGGTCAGCTCACATCGAACTAGAACAATGTTCGAAGCGAGAGGTGAAACGCCTGAAAGCAGGAGTCAAAAATATCTAATTTCTCCGTATGCACGTTGTACAGTTCTGACGACCTAACGAGGGGGCATTGCTTGTTAAGGTTATTGGTCGTATAGAAAGGTGATCTGAGTCTTGCATTCACACGTGGAATTCTCAAATTCAAAGCAGACAAAAGCGTCGAGGAGTCAATCAGTCCGTGTAAGACCTTGTAGAGAAACAAAATGTCTGCCTTTTCGCGGCGCTGGCAAAGGCTCAGTATATTTACTCGCCTCAACTCAGCTTCATAGCCCGAAAGATTCTCGTTCACAGCAAGATAACGGTACTTAAAAATGGAGATAAATTTTTGTTGTACACGCTCTATTCTTGATGAATTCGTAGAACAAATTCCGTTCCACACAACGGACCCATATTCCAGCTGCGAACGGCACAACGCGCAGTAGAGCGTAAGAAAGGCAGAAGGGTTGGAGAATTCTCTGGTCAGGCGGCATGAAACTCCCAACATGCGCAATGACGTGCAGACTACCTTTGTCACATGATGATCGAAACGCAGGCTGGAATCGAATATGACGCCGAGATCTCTGATTTGGGAGACGCGAGACAGTAAATCTCCATGAATACGATAGGGGTAGCATACAAGTTGTGATTTCCGTGAAATGGTCATAACTTTAGTTTTAGTGCGATTTAAGGAAAGCTTGTTACGTTTACACCAATCGTTGAACGAGTTCGCGTCGTTCTGGAGTTTAATGCAGTCGTCAACAGTTCGTATTTCCCGGTATATTTTGGTGTCGTCTGCGTACTGCAAACAAAAAGAATCAGACACGACATGTTGGACGTCATTGACGAATATGGAAAATAGAAGGGGGCCTAGAATGGACCCTTGAGGTACGCCTGAGATTATCTTGAAGGTTGCGGAAGTAAAGTTATTGACGCGGACATAGCCTTCTCTGTTTAACAAGTAGTTCTTGAACCATGCGAGAACCTGTCCGCAAACACCGTAATAAGAAAGCTTCGACAACAACAATTTGTGGTCGACAAGATCGAAGGCCTTACTTAGGTCAAAGTACACTACATCGAGTTGACCTCTGTTGCATGTTGCAAACAACGTGGGAGGCATTTGACATAAAAGTGACCAGATTAGTGGTCGTAGACCTGTCGTAAACGAAGCCATGCTGGCTAGGAGCTATTAGGTTTTTAAATGAAAATGATAAGTGGTTGTGGACGACCATTTCAAAAAGCTTAGACAAGGAAGACAGAAGAGAAATAGGCCTATAATTAGTGATGTCTTCACTTTTACCGGACTTATATACAGGAACAATTACTGCAAGTTTCCAGGCTTCTGGAAAAACAGCAGATTTCAAGGAGGTATTGAATATCTTGCAAATTACAGGAATAAATATATCATGATAAGCTTTAATTAAGGCAGATGGTATTCCATCATGACCTGTTGAGAGTTTTGGTTTCATTTTCTTGATACATTCCTCAACAACTTGTTCGTCGGCGGTGACCGTGCTTAGCAAATTGTCGGATCCAGCCGCGGGAAGAACATAAGCGCAGGAATCGTCGGAATCTGTGTACACCGACTTAAAGTGCCGAGCAAACATTTCAGATAAGTCCCGAGCCCGCGCCGTCCAGTACAATGGACTTCGGTCTGTCGGCTTTCGAGGAGCGTGAGCTGACGTATTGCCAAAACTTCTTTGGATTGCGGGTTAAATCCGACTCCACTGTTTTTCTGTGTTTAAGGCGATCACGATTTAATATTGTTTTGCATTCGCTGCGGCGACATTTGAATTCGAGTTCCCACTTAGGGAGACCACTCTTCTTCCACTTTCGGTGGGCAAAGGATTTTCTTTTTAACAGTGACCTCAACTCGGCGGAAAACCAGTGCGGGAATTTATGCTTTTGGCATTTCTTCTTCAGGGGAATGTACGTATCCATACCGTCCAGGATAATTCGGGTGAAGTTTTCGACTTGATTATTTACGCAGTGGCTTTTCATAATGGAGCACCAGTTTACATCCGAGAAGTAACGATACAGACCTACATAATCACCCGCGGCAAAGTTGTACATTT